>MU834863.1:0-43573 GCA_029204225.1 Diphasiastrum complanatum
TAAGGCTAAGCATAAAGCAAATAAAAACATGCCACAATAAAAACCAATGAAAGGAGGCAAGAGGAGGCCCGAGTACCTTCTCTCAAGCTATGCACCTTCCAAAGGGAACACAAGGAAATAGAATGATATCTCAAAAGAGAGCAATATAGCATAATATCAAAGTGTTATTTACAAGAGGAATGTCTCTCTTCTTATAGCAAGAAGGGCCTTCCATAAGCATCCACTAGCTTATGGGATTAGTTTCTAAACTAGCCATTCTAAGACTTCTAAACTTTTAACTTAGAACTTAGGATTTCTAACTCTAGACTTAAGATAGCTTAAGATAACTTAGAATCTTTCTAAGCTTAAGTTTTATTAAGTCTAAGTTTAAGTTATTTTATTTACTTAAGCTTCTACCCATAAACTTACATAACACATGCCATAGTAGAAGTTTATTACATTTACTCATACGTGGACTTACAATACACATGCCACGGAGTTTTATTTCTTTTTATATTTTTCACTCTGTTGCTAATATTCCCCCCCTCCTTATTGGATTGGTGGTCCCACACCAATCGAAGCTTTTTCGTCTTGGATCTTTTGAGCTTCCTGGAGGCAAAATTGTTGTTGGCGAGATGGGTAAATCTTGTTGTGATGACCTCCATCATTTGCTAGCACAATTTATTAAGGAACAACATTGGTTTGTAATAGTGGAGCATAGAAAGTTGTGAGTTTTCCATAGCTCCATCATATCAACATGAAGCACAGAAGTGAGGGTTGCTCGATAATAAAGCTGCTCTATATTGATGTGGTCGTCCTGAGTCTTCAAATTCTTATTTGTGAAAATGTAGTGGGTTTCTTTCCTTGCCTATCCTCAATCCAAGATCTAATCAATCTAGTATCAAGGAGATGAAGTTAGTTGTCACGTGTAGGTTCGTTCCCATGAGAGCAATAGTATAGTTCAGATTTCAACATGAATGGAGGATCTAACACTAACATCCATTAACACTAAGCATTAACACTACTTCCATTAACCCTACTTCCATTAACCCTAAATCGACAACAATGATAGAAACTTACTCTTTCTTTCTCTCCCTTTCTCTCTCACAAAAAGCATAAAAAATAGCGATCCCAATAATGATCAAATCCAACAATTAGCAAAATTCAAAAAAAGCATGAGAAATGGAGGAAAAGAGAGAAAGAGCAAGGACATTCATCAATCCCTTTCAAAAGAGAACCAATCTGCTTTATTGAAATGAGGAAATGAACATCAAGAGCAACTCGAGTTGGTCTCTTTTTATAGTAGAGAGGAGGACCCTGGCCTCTGAATCCTATTGGTCCAATCTTGCCTCTCTTTTTATTCAAATTTAAAAAAGTGTGGGAACCATCAAAATTGGAAGGAAACCCAGCTTTATTCACTAACTTGACATTTAGGCCCTGCGACATTAAAAGTCCCACAAAAAGGCCTAAAGTCCTTTTATTAACTTTTAACTGATCACTCAAATAACTATGTGATCATTGGGTTGGACTTACACACGCAAGGTGCCAAATCCCTCTCACTTATTAACTAGGGTTAGGGTTGCCTTGGGATCCGCAAACCCTCCAACAGTATCCCCCACGAAAACTGGTGGCGGTCCCATGACACCTGCAATATGCAGTTATTGGGGACTTTTATTGGCTTCGCGCCGAATCTTGATTAAATGATACTGCACCTTCTCCAGAAAGTCGAGGCGTGCAATATTGAAATCCAAATTGTGGGACAGGAAACAACGGTGGGCACCGGCAATCCACTTGGAGGTTGTCCATGAGGTGAAGCGGGATTCCCAAGAGCCTCCCATCATAGCCGCACGAAAGTAGAGACGAGCAACCGGCAGCTGATCTTTGTAGGATCAACTTCAACTGCACATTCACGATTTTCAAAAGTGATTTTTCCGGTGCCCCAGTTATGAAATACTTGCGCAACTCGTAACCATGGACGTCCTAATAGAACTCAGTAGACATTTGGCGCTTCTGGTAAGTCCATCACGACGAAAGTAATGACGAACTGTACTCCCGCAATCCTGACAGGTATATCTTGCACCATTCCTTGTGGACGAACTATCGTTTGATCAACTAGCTTAATAGCAAAAGTAGCAGGTTTGATCTTTGTAAGGCCCCATTTTGCACGTAGCCTTATAGAAATCAGATTAACTCCTGAATCGCCATCTATCACGGTTGCTTCTTTAGAAAATTGTCTATGTTGTATCGGCAGAGTGATATTCTTTTGTTCACTTTCCCAAGTGGCTCCAACATGGAGTACATCATTAGATTCTTCAAATCCAGCACAAAAAAGTGTCTCTCAATGGACTTCTAGTTCTTCTTGAGCTAACTTTTGCGCTAAGACTTCTTTTGCTTTTGGCACCAACTTTAGGAACTCTCCCAATGAAATATTGATCTTGCTAGACAAAATGTTCATGAGTAATTTTGTATGCGATGCTTCTGGTTCAGTCATCTTGAAGGGTTCTTTATGATGATGTAATTGATCATTCAATTCCGTACCTAAATTTTTTGGAGCCTGCGATGGTGAAGACCGAACTTCAACTGTTACTTTAGCAGCTTCAAGTTCCTCTTCTTCTTGCAGATGTTTATACAATGTCTCATATCCTGATATCTTCGTTTTTCTGCATTAAGATTTGGATAGACTCCCGATGCTATTGGTGTATCATTCAATGGTATAGAATCAGCAGGTACTGGATCCACTACTAGTTTTTTTTTGCTTTTGTGCTTTGGTGACCACCATCAAGGGTGCACTTGGTTTATTCTGAGCTACTGATCCTTGCTTGATTGTTATCAAATTTACAGGTGCTGTAGCTGGTGGTGGCTTTGGTCTTGCTGGATAGTCTTTATAGAAATGCCCATATCCACAATCACGACAGAATGGTACAATTTTTTCTTTATTTGGGCATTCTGCAACTCTATGATTTTCTCCACATGCAAAGCATCCAAGTGGTGCTCTGGTCCATTTGCAAGAGCCTGGGCAAAATGTTATCATTCTTGATAATTTGTAAATCTTCATCTGCATAACACTTAAGCTACAAAAGTAGCCTTTTGATCCATAAAACCTCCTTTGTTGTGGTTGTAAGAGATTTGTATTCAGCTTCACAAGCCTAATTCATGTTCTATGAATGAATTGCATTCTCGCTTTGTAGTTTGAAGCAGTTTGTAAGCAGGTAATATTTGATGTCGTTTCAATCTGTTTTATTTCGTATGAGTTCAAGTTAACACCCCATGCAGCTTTGGTTGTGGAATACTCCTCCTCTAAGTTCACATGCAAGTGACATTTTGTTCCCATCTTGAAAAAATCCAAGGTCCAAGAAGATCTTCAAAAACGAATTTGGCTTAATGTTAGTTTGAAGTATGCATTTGAAATGAGCTAGACATGGAGTATTGTGTCATGCCTAGGTCCTATGTGTTGTACTTTTGGGATGACATTCAATGATAGGCTTTGTCCTACTCTAAGGTTACCCTATTATAGTCTATGTAACAAACCTACTAAAGTCTATGAAAATAGATCTTAGAGATAGCTCTTAACTCATGCTCACTCTATGTGGTAACCCATGGTAAAGATGCCACGTAGAATGGATTAGCATTACACTAATTATGATTAAGAAACTTGCTTAGGCAAGGAAGAGGCCCTTTTTGAATTCAAAAAGGGCCCTAATGTCAGTGCCTTCTACCTAGGGCCATAGACCTTCTCCTTTCGGTATGAGAGAAGTCTTCATTTTCCATGCTAAGAAGTTTGATCTTGAGGAGTCAAGGATCGTGCAGATCTTTGATTGAATGTTGCTAATGGATTCCATAGCCAAATCTAGTTCTACGAACTTGAACTTGACGTTGGCTCTGATAGAGCTGGATGACTCTGATACCACTGATGGGAAAAACTGACGTTCCGAAGATGAAGGCCGGACAGAGCCGACTTGGCAGCCGTAGCTTCTCCTACTGACTATGGTCTAATTCTCTTCCAAGCCCCAGATTGCTTTTGACGATTTGTTGTAAAAATTGAACTTGTAAACAACAGATAATGTAGAGTAGTGACAACAGTAGAAAGATATCTACAGCTAGCATGCATTTCAATAGTGCAGATCATACACATTACAGAATAGAGTATTATTAAAAATTGCTTCCAATATTAGAGCTGAATTTACAATGTTTTTCTTGAGCGCTATCTGTTTCCCAGATCAGCGCGTTGGCGCAAGAGAGGCGTTCTCTCTCGCGAGTATTGTGACTAGCTACTGCTAATCTATAAAACTCACTATCTGTCACAAACAATATCTTTGACTGTCATTTCTGTGTGTTCTGTATATATGATCATCTGATCGTATCAGTCTATATATTGCTGATCCTCTATGTGATCATCCAGGTGAAATGATCAAGTCAAAAACTCCAATCAAAAGAAACGTATTAGCCTTAATTAAAACTGATTTTAGTATAACACTTTAGGTACGAGCAAGATGACCAAATTGCTTACTCTACCAAAATTCTCAACATAAACATCCTCTTATCCTCAATGCGAGAAGTTAAAAACTAATTCCCTAATACTACAGATTCTCATTTCAATATGGAGATGACGATTGTGACGAGAACCTACTAATACGCTACATATGGCATACTATATGGCATACAAGACTTACACTGATTGAAAAAGTTGCCTTACCTCAATGTTTCACACAGAACACGGAGAACCCTAAGATCCTACTAGTCATGAACACCACTCTCATTCTGAGGTAGTCTTGTATTCAATCTTTAGAAAGCCATTTGAACTTGCCATTTATGCCAAAACTTGGACAGGCAGTGAGATCAGAGAACTACAAAAAAGCCTTGCGACAGGTTGCTAATTTATGCCAAAACTTGGACAGGGAGTGAGATCAGAGAACTGCAAAAAACCTTGCGACAGGTTGCTAATTTATGCCAAAACTTGGACAGCGAGTGAGATCAGAGAACTGCAAAAAATCTTGCGGCAGGTTGCTAAAAACAATCAGCAGGGCAGCGTAGACAGCAGGCTGCTGTCCGCTGGCTGTAGGCTATAGCAGTAGCTCAGAAAGTGTGCAAGGTGAGCGCAGGCTGAAAAACTGCCAGCGATGGAGCAGTGATGGAGCTCTCAAAATTTGGCAATTCTCAAGATGGCGACTGGCTCAGCTTCATGAATTCATGTGGTTTAAAGACAGCAAAGGAGATCTGACTGCATGCACTCCAAACTACTCTTAGCCGCACTCAGAATACTTCATAGAAGGGCAATAACGGCTCAACCTTTTCTAGCTGGCAGCAGACATATTTTTAGAAGGCAGCGATAGAATCAGAATTTGCTCAGATCAGTCGTTGGGATTGAAACTCCTCATCCACTCCTAGTAGCGATTGCTCATTGGTTCTAGTGGTAAGCTGGACAACGATTTCTATCTACTGAGACTGGCTATAGAATGCGCTCAAGTTTCAAAAGGATTTCGTTCATGCCTCTTAAATGAGTTAGAAAGGCAGCGATGGTTCACTTCTTCATAGCTGGTAGCACCGATGTTCAACCAACTAGGAATGTTGTTGACATATAGATGAAAAGTTGAGCTCAGAATGCAGGTAAGGACATGTGTGGATCAGCGCTTCGAGTGATCATGAAACACCTGTGAGCTTCTACTTAGAAACAAGTGTGGATACTGTAGCTTCTGCTCAAGATACAGATGACATTGGCTCGATTAATGCACAAAAATGACAGTGGTTTTACAAATAATAAATAGCCAAGCTGCGCTCAATTCGTAGGAAGAAAGACAGAAACTAATGCCTTCATTATCATTCAGATCAATGCTTAGATACGGTGATCAGATAACTATAGGATTTTACTCACTCAAGGCACTAAAAGCAGCGATCAAATCCAGAGGAAGTGAAGCAGAAAGCAACAGTCTGAGCCACGCTACCAAACCTCATAATCTTGCTCAGACAATAAGTATTGAGGACAAGTCTAGGACTCCAAAGCAATTTGTAATGTGTGTGAGCCATCACTCAAAATCTATACATGAATATTAAGAATTTTCCTGCTCAGAGTCAGATCTCGAATAGCTCAGCGCTCCTCTTTAAACAAAAAGGGTGAGTGGGGTATCACTCAGAATATAGACCTGCAGAATAGCAGTATTGTGAGTTTCTGCTCAGATTATAATTCTATGAGCCTGTACTCCACATTAAACAGGAATGCTACATGCCTGCGCTCAGACTTCATGTGAGAATACTTGTACTCAGAAATGTATGTAAGAAAGTTTCACCTCCTTACTCAAAGACTCGTTCTTGACCCTTTCAGACACTCATATCGAATTCACCATTGAGCTCCCACCCAACGAACTCACAATGATGAAATTTCAGTAAGATTCAATAATAATGACTCTCACATCTCACAATGAAATATTTTTCCATTGAAGAGATTCTATGAGAAGAAAGTCCTCAACCTAGAATCAGAAAATGGGATGGAACCTTTACACATCACGCATACCTCACACTTCACGCACCTCATGTAGAATTCTTACTCGTGCAACCTTTCAAGAATGCATATTGCTTTCCAAGCAGGTTACATTCACTTCCAAACGACATGTTTTACTTACCCTAAAGTCAAAGGTTAGTTTGCATAAGAAGACCACGAAGTATTGATTTGAGAGGGGTAAGCTTTATGGAAATTTGGAAATCTTTGTAGGGCATCAAAATGTCATTATGAACCTTTGTTGACTTGACAAATAAAATTAGAATATTAAAATTAACTTGGGCTACGGTTGAAACCATGTGAAAAGTCATTAAATGTAGTACATGTGAGAGGGTTGTCATTTGGTGAAGGTTTAGCAATCGTAGCACCTCTAGAACATTGGTCTAGAACTTTCGCATTAATTTTGGTTACTTGTTTCACACTAACCGAAGAGACCTAGCCTTTTGTGCCACAGATTATCTATTGAATCCTGAGTTTGATTAGCTTGTTCAACTCTAGTTCGGATGCTCAAGTGATACAACTTACCATTTATGTTGCCTTTGGCAACCAGGCTATCAGAATCTTCATTGAACAATTTAAAAGAGTTCCTTGTGAAGGTTATTGACATTCTTGTGTCAACTATCTTAGCTATGGATAGAAGATCTTTATCAAGAGTAGGAACATAGAATTCTTCTAGTTTCTTTTCACCCTGATTCATGTCTAGCCGCAGTACACCAATTTTGTCGTGTCTAGCCACAATACACCAATACAGCAGTTTCGTCAACTGTATGCTTAGAACCGTCTCCAAGTATAATAAATCTCGGTATACTCAAACAATATTTGTTTCAAGGAAACTAAATGTGAGGTGGCTCCTGAATCAAGAACTACTTCTCGATTCTGCGAAATTGTTGAACAACATAAATTAGTAGAAACATATGCTGTTGAGTTTCTTGTCGTCTTCTCTTCCACTACTCTGGAGCACTCTACTTTGTCTTCGACAAAATTAGAATATGAAGGTTCGCTTCGATTTTGCTCTTTGTTCCTAGGATTTTGATAATAGTCTACTGCCGCATGACCCCGTTTATGACAATGAATGCATTCAATCTTTGGATCTAACCAACACTTATCTTCTGTATGACCTGATCTTCTGTATCTGTAGCAGATCTTCTTATCACCAAAATCTTTCTGTTGTTTTCTAGATTGTCGAATCATTTGTCTTGGATTCGTCTGAGCGATTTCCATTCTTCTTAGACGACCTCCTCTTAGACTTAAACTTCTTTGAAGACTTATTCTTCTAGGTAAATAGAGCTTTTTCGGAATCACCATTATTGTCATAGTGTTCTCGTGCTTGTACTTTCTCCTTGACTCCATCTAATGTTTTTTGAAGTGTCATAGTCGAATCTTTTGCCAGTAAAGTTCGAGTTGTGTGAATGACCTCGGTACGACACGAAAAAAATAGCTAGGCTGTTTTTCCTTTGAGATTGTATATTCGGTGCCGGAATTCTGCAAAGAAATAAACAAATCTTTTATCTTTCGTACGAATGTGGTCAGGTATTTGCCGTCCCATTGTAGGTAAGTCATTTGATTAGAACATGACTTTATTATAAAATCGAGTCTCATTTTTGGTTCGTAGTTCTTCCCACAATTCTTTCATGTCCGAAGTCGGTGAAAGATCTAGCATTATGCTATCATCTACTGAGGACACAATAATTGCTATAGCTTTGTCATTTTTCTCCCTCCATTCTCGAAGTTCCTTGCCAGGGGTAATTGGCTTCTTTTCTATTGGTTCTACCCATTGCCAAAGACCTTTGCCCTTGAGTATAAGTGAAGTCTTTAACTTCCAGACTAAATAGTTCAAACCTTCTGTTGAATGCTGCGATTGAAGCCATCTTCCAATCTTTCGATTATATGGATATAAGGTTGTCTGATTCTATTGTATATTATTATATTTGCTCTGATACCACTGTATCAGCTATATATGCTCTGATACCACTGTAGGAAAAGTTCTGCGAATTCTTCCTCAGAGAACACGATTAGAGGTTGAATAAATCAAACCAATATCAGCGTTTTAATCATGTTTGAATCAGATCTATGTACTAATAGAGCAGTTCTATTATGATTAAATTATGTGTGCAAAAAATTGGAAATATATATGCGAGTGTGAGACAATTAGATAATTAGATAAACGATTGAACCTTGATCAAAAACAAATTTGTATAATTTTGAATCTGAATCAGTATACATTTCTTGTTGCCTTGTGGTATCTCCTACTAAGAGTACGTAAGTACGCAAGTGCATAAGTAAATAAGTCAGTCTGAGTCTAAGTTTGAGCTTGAATCTGAGAGTGTGTCTTATTACAATAAGTGCACATATAATTATATTGTTAAAGGATAGGACCTTTGGCCTTTGTCCTTCTGTAACAAAGTCCATTCGTTTTGACGGTTGATATTCAACACCGTTCTGTTTTTCAGAGTCGAAAGATTCATGACAGATTCACAAAAGATTCTTGTTCACGACAGATTTTTGAATGATTCTCAAAAGATTCTTTATTCGTGATAAATTTGCTGTTCTCAAAAGATTCGCGATAGATTCTTGGATTCTCAAATGATTCTTGTTCACGAAAGATTCGCGACAATATTTTGTTCACGACAATATCTTTGACACTTTATGCTTCGCGACAGTCTTCTTGATCTTTTGAGACAAATTCGCGAATATTTTGAGTTCATGATAATTTCGAGCTTCGAGCTTTGCGATTGAATAAGAATTGTTCGCGATAGTTTCACGACAATTATTTCTTTGAGTTTTGAGTTCGAGTTCTTCAGTTTTGCGAATTGTTCGTGTCGTGTTTCGCGAATTGTTCGAGTGTCGTGTTTCTTAACCTTTGTCAATTTGAGTATTGTGCACTTTGTTGGTAGAACTGAGACTTATCTGTTGAGGTGTTCTACAAGTTTTAGTTCATTTATGTAGAGTGACAGTTTTAGTTCATTTATGCAGACAGACAGTTTATGACCAATTTTCACCTCTTATCAGCAAGCAATTTCTGAGAAGGAACTGGATGAATGCCAGCGGACACCAGCCAGCTGGCAATCGCATTTGACGACCTAATTACTTAGTATAAATCAGTTGTTCATACATCTCAATTATCAATCAAGTTAAGATCAAGTTCAGAAGATCTGATAATGTTCACGATCAGAAGTATTGTTGTTAGCTCTCTATCAAGCTTTCAAGCTTGAACTCTCTTGAGCATTCTAGCTCAGTCGTTTAGAGATTTATTTTAGAGTTGCTATTGCGCTACTTCTTATCAGTAGAGTTGCTTATTTCATACTTATTCTCAATTACTCAAAGACAGCTTAGAGTGCGCAATTTCGGTCCACTATTGTCTTGCGCTCATTAGCATCTGATTTGTTTTTCTGAATCAATACTAATTTCTTATTGCGTTTAGTATATGTCAAAATGCATGCATCTCTGTATTGCTTTTGTAACTGATAGAAATTGTCTGAGAATTCAATACTTTATGTTTGGCTACGTAATCACTTAGTATCTAGTGATTTCAAAGTTAGTTGCTAAAGATTGAACGTGATTTTCATTACTAGTGCTTTGTTCAATTTTTAATGGGTGTAGTCATGCATTAGAAGTAGGAGTTTCTGCTGTAATTTATCCATCCTATTTATGACACCCCTGTCACTTATAAGTTCTAGAGTACATCCAAAATGAACAATAACCTGTTCATAGAGAAATTTTGCAGTAGATCGAGTGTAAGCATTGTGAACAACTCTAGCTTCAGCCCATTTAGTGCATTAATCTATAGCTACTACAATATATCTGGCCTGAGTGTGCCAAGCAATAGGACTGATCGATCCAACATAATCAATTTCCCATTTCTGGAAGGCTTGATCAGTCGTGACAGGGTGTAAAGACATAAAGTCAGTTTTTGAAATGTTTTGTGCTTTGATAAACATCACAAGCCTTTATGTAGTTGTGGGTATCTTTGAAGAGGGGTTGGAAATCAAAATCCTACTAAGAGGATTTTTCTAGCGGACGTTTTAGAAGAGAAATGACCCACTCCAACACCTTCACGCGTTAAGGATATAACGAAGGTTGTTTCACCTTCAATAAGACATCGTCGGATAATTCCATCTAATCCTTGCTTGTAAGATTGTCTTGCAATCAATGGATAAGGTGTTGTTTACATGTTGTTTGTGTTTAGATAATGATAGATCCATCTACCCTAAAGTCAAATATTCAATAATATCCTTTTCCCAAATGGGGTTATAGTCAAATTGAAACAAGATTGCATCGGGTAAATCATCGTTGAACCCTTGGTCCAGAGTTGGTAGATTAGGGATTTGGGATAATTGATCTGCTAAAAAATGTTGAACGCTCTTTCGAACAACAATTCAAAACTCAAATTCTGATAATAACAAGATCCATTGAGTAATTCGACTGGTTGTGCAAGTTTTGTTGATAAGGCAGAGAAGTGTTTGATGATCAGTGAAGAAAGCAAAAAGTTTTTCCAAGAGATAATGGCGAAACTTTTGAACCGCATAAACCATTACCAAAGCTTTATGCTCGGTAGTGGCATAATTGACTTCAGCGGGTATCAATTGTCTATTGAGAAATCAGATTGGATAATCTTTTTGTAATTCTTCCGGTTGGGTGAGCACCCCAAAGAATAGGTGGGTGGATGGATGCTTCTTTCAATTGAATGAACGTGACTCTTTGTTCATCAGTCCATTTGGGAACAACACCCACCTTATAGATTAATCGTGCCTTACTAGCAAAATCGAGAATAAAATAGTGATAATAATTGGCTTGTCCTAGGAATGAATATACTTCACCGATAGTGCATGGTTCTGGCAGATTTTGGATGATCATGACCTTTTCAGGGTCAGTTGCGATAAAGTGTGCACATAGGAGCTTAAAGCGCAATCATCTATAAAACTAAATAACTGCAAATACAATGCATAAAGACAGTTGGCCCAGTCAGGATCCAATAGCCTGGAATCATATATCACGATGCCCATCAGCATGAAAGAAATGGTGGATGGTATGCTGTGAAGGTGTGATTAGATGTGCCCTAGACCTCTGTCGCCGGATAGGCGATGAATAGATAATGTTTAATGATAATTGTATGTTAGATTTGTAATTTATACTCTAACTATAAAAGTATACATAAAAGTATTGCGATGAATATAAAAAAAAATGAGTGCAAGTGAATCTAAGTATTGATAATTATAAATCATTCTCATCATTTACATCATTCTCATCATCACACAAGTCTTGACACTCATCTAAATCTAGGTCTAGGTATAATCGTAAATTTTCGATCGTGTCTCTTTGATGATGTGAGCAACCCTCATATTCAATCTCCTCTTCTTCTAATTCTATCTCATCCAAACGTGGGGGCCTCAAATTACCCCCAATTTGGCCTTATACGGTCATAGGAATCTCGTCATTTCCATTTGTATCTTCTTCTCCCATCATTTCCACATCATTTGGAGTTTGGATGAGTGGTTTAGGTTCTTCCAAAATGTCCTCGAAATTGGGTGGTGGTTCTTCGTGTGTATCCAATTCAACAACATCTTTTCTTTCAAACACACGTCATTTTTTTGCATTAAGTTGGATCACATACCACCATCTTGGGTCTATTTGATTTGGATGAAATATAATCTGCCAAAGAATTAAAAAAATTAAGTTAGTCCTATAAGATTGATACATAAATAAATGACATTGGAACTGTAGAGTCTCACCTGTTCGCAATGTCGTGGCAATAGTAAAGTGTCATAAGAGTCCATCGATATACATTTTGTTGAGTCGATTTCAAAAAACTTTGAGTTATTATTTCTAATCGTGGCGTTGCTTCCACGATAGATGACCTTAATTCATTTTACATCAAAAATAAAGTATTTGTCGTTAGTCTCATAAAAGACTTCATAAATATGTTGCAATGTGCCGACATAGTCTAGGTCGTCCGAAATAGCATTAGGGTCCCTTGCACTAGAACGACTCTCTTGTTGAAAGTTGGCCATTATACCACAATCATATGTACATCGCTTGTTGTCAACTCTCTCAACACGATAATGGTGTTCATATGCCCACATGGCAGTGTATGATGTATACTAAAACACAAAAAAAAATAAAAAAAAATGTGTGTAATTCAAAATACTATTTATATATTGAGTAATACAAAAACAAAACTTCACAAAAACAATACGACACTAACCTTCCGTCCACATCCACGAACAAATTCCCATTCTAATTCGGTCACTTCTTCTCCTTTTTTGGATGCTTTTAGCATCGTATCAAAAACCCATTCATGAAGGTAAAGGCTCCAAAAGTTCGTCGTTCTCCAACACTCTCCTTCTTTTTCGATTGAAATTTCTTCTTCGTTTCAATGTTATGTTTCTTTCCTTTTTGGCTTCTTCATACTTTGAAATCCACTTTTTTATTTGTCCACAGTTATATAATATGAACGTGTCAATTTTCTCTTTTAATTGAGGTGAAAGTCTCTTTTGCACACCATTTCCTTGTGGTACTTCACCCTTAACACGTTCATCTTCTTCTTCACACCACATGTTTGGACTTGCAGGATGCAATTGTGAGATTATTTCGGTGATATAAAACAAAGGTTCCTATACAAGCCAACTTTCTACAATGCTACCTTCTGTCCTTGCCTTTTGTCTCACAAAGCCCTTCAAAACTTTCATAAAGCACTCAAGGTAGAACATTCATCTCGTGTGCACAGGTCCTGCAATTAATACTTCTGCGACCAAATGCACTAGAAGATGAACTTGTATATCAAAAAAGGAAGTTGGAAAATCTCTTTTCACCAAACATACCATTTTGATCATTTGGATTTTCCTGGAATCCAATTCACTATTGTTTATTTCTTTTGAGGAAATCCACCTGCAAGATTGATAGTACATTAACACATAAAAATATTGGCTATGTTGTAAAGGTCTCGAGATGTCATAGGCTTGAATACCATTCCAAAGAATGCACAATTCATTGACCAAAGTTGCAAGATACACATCCATGTTCTTGGCTTTGTATTTTTCTGGAATCAATATAGCCAATAACAAGTGTCCCGCTTCCGTTTCAATTCTCAACCATGGAGGTATGTTATAATTAACAAGCACAACTGGCCATGTGGACCAAGTTGGCACTTGAACGCTAAAAGGATTTACGCTATCCATAGCAAGGCCAAATCTCAAGTTACGAGGTTCATTTTTAACCTCGAGCCATTAGTCTTCCATATGTTTCCATGCAGGCTAGTCACTTGGTACTCGCATCACATCATTTGTAGATCAATTGTTGAAATGCCAATCCATTAGTTGTGCCAAAGATTTACATCAAAATAAATGTTGCAATTGTGGGATAATTGGAAAATGTCGTAACACTTTTCATGGCACTTTATCCCCTTGTACGTCTTCTCAAAAAATGTGAAGTGTTACATATTGAACATTGAAGCTTTTCTAAATGCTCACCTCTATATAGAACATGGTCTTCTGGACATGCATGTATTGTGTTGTAATCCATTCCAAGCATGGTCATCATCTTTCGTGCTTCTTTTTGTATTTTAGGTATCACGTTTTCTTTCGGAAGTATTCGATGCAACAACCTAAAAAAAGAGCAATATGAGTTGTTAGAAAAGACAAAAAATCAACTTAATGTAATTACGCTATAAAGTACAATAGTTGTGTTATGCGTTAAATACCTGAATAATGATGTCACGCTACGATCACTGCATTTGTATGTTGCTTGAAGGTTTAGAATAAGTATTGATGTAGCTAGTCTCGAAATGGATGCTCCTGGATACAAAGGAGTGTTTGCCTCCTTGCGCAATAGAATCTCGTCTTCATCCATCTCAAATTATTCGTGATCTCCGTTTTCATTAGAAGATACGTGCATAGCATCATTCTCATTTGTTGCAAAGTAAGATTCAAATATATTGTGCATTGCTTCGTCGTGTTGCATCCCATCATCATTAGAATCAAGTTGATTACTCGTTTTTCCAATTGTATTTGCTTCATGAACTTGTTTTGTTCTTTGTTCTCTCATGTCTATTAAAACTTGACGTTGCTTGTAACTAAACACGGATGGATCAACTTCGTGGAATGGCATTCGATTTATTGGCTACACACATTAAACAAATTCAATTAGTGACGTATATAAATTGACGAATATTGTAATAAAAAAACAATCATGTAAAGTTAACAAACCTCAACGTCTTTCAAATTTGATGATTGACCCTCATATTTTGTCCAAACTTCCACAAATGATTTTCAACAATGCATCTTTCACGCATCTTATGCCCATCACACTTGATGCATGTGCACCATATTTTATCTTGAAAATAGTTTTTTTTCAAGAAACAAACATCAAGTACATGTCACTTTACCATAAAATTTATAGTCATATTTAACCTATAGTAACAAAGTCTTTATGAATAAGAAAACATGCATTTTATTATTTACCTTGTTGACTTGAGAAGTGTCTTCATTGCTAGATCGATCTGAATGTAATCCATCTCTTTGGGATAAACTGCATATATGCACAAGTACAAAACAAATTATTGTATGATTCTCATGTTTTGATTATTAATTAGTACGATTCTTATACGTTGTCACTTACATGATTTTTTTGCATCTAGTTGCAGGTTATAAATGCATTCCTATCCTTCTTCTTTTTTATCACAGGTATGAAAGTTTAACTCCAATATGCATTAAAGTTTTGCCGTTGGTTTTCAATTTTTTTTTTTTTCATTTTAATATGCATTAAAATTTTGTCGTTGATTTTCTTTTTTTCTTCATTTCAATTTCTTAGGGTTTATTGTAATGTTTTGTATGTTTATGAATGTGGAAAATATGTTGGGATCTAGCAGTGGTGAGAGCTTGGGAGATCGTGAGTGGAGGGAGAAAAATGAAAAAGCTATGGCAATGATTGCATCCTCAGTAGATGACAGCATAATGCTAGATCTTTCATCGACTTCAAACGCGAAAGAATTGTGGGAAGAACTACAAACAAAGAATGAGTCTTGATTCGTAATCAAGTCATATTCTTAGAAGATCAATTGACTTACCTACAATGGGATGGCAAAGACCTTACCACATTTGTACGAAAGATAAAAGATCTGTTTATTTCTTTGCAAAATTCCGGCACTGAAAATACAATCTCAAAGGAGAAACAGCTTAGCTATTTTCTTCGTGCCCTACCCAGGTCATTCCACACAACTCAAACTTTACTGGAAAAAGATTCGACTATGACACTTCAAAAAGAAATAGATGGAGTCAAGGAGGAAGTAGAAGCACGAACACTATGACAATAATGGTGATTCCGAAAAAGCTCTATTTACCCAGAATAATAAGTCTTCAAAGAAGTTTAAGTCTAAGAGGGAGTCATCTAAGAAGAATGAAAATCATTCGAATGAATCTAAGACAGATGATTCGACAATCTGGAAAACAATAGAATTATTCTGGTGATAAGAAGATCTGCAACAGATGGTAATTGCTGGTTAAATCCAAAGATTGAATGCATTCATTGTCATAAACGAGGTCATGTAGCAGTAGACTATTATCAAAATCCTAGGAACAAGAAGGAGCAGAATCGAAGCAAACCTTCAAATTCTAATTTTGTCAAAGACAAAGCAAGAATCCTTCAGAGCAGCGGAAGAGAGGACGACAAAAAACTCAATAGCGTATGTTTCTACTGACTTATGTTGTTCATCAAATTCACAGATTCGAGAAGTAGTTCTTGATTCGGAAGCCACCTCACATTTTGTTCCCTTGAAACAAATATTGTCTGAGTATAAGAAGACGAATTATCCAAGATTTATTATACTTGGAGACGGTTCTAAGCATACAGTCGACAAAACTGGTGTACTAGTGTACTGTGGCTAGACACAAATCAGGGTGAAAAGAAACTAGAGGAAGTTCTCTATGTTCCTACTCTTGATAAAGATCTTGTATTCGTAGCTAAGATAGTTGACACAAGAATGTCAATAACCTTCACAAGGAACTCTTGTAAATTGTTTGATGAAGATTCTGATAACCTGGTTGCCAAAGGCATCAGGAATGGTAATTTGTATCATTTGAGCATCCGAACTAGAATTGAACAAGCTAATCAATGTCATTGGGTGATGCAAAATACTTTATAATGTTTATTGATGACTTCAGCAGGTTCGCTATAGTATACTTTATTCATACAAAATCAGGAGCTTTCGAGAAATTTGTTGAGTATACGAATTGTACTGGGAAGCAGACGAGCAGCAAGTTGAAGCAAATTCGCACAGATCGTGGAGGTGAGTACATTTCCAATGAATTCAAAGCTTTCTATACTGATCGAGGTATTGTGCATACAAAGACAACATCATACACACCTCAACATAATGAAATGGCTGAACAAAGAAATCGTACACTTATGGAAGCTGCCAGGTGTATGATGGCTCATGCGAAAGCACCAAAAGAGTTATGGGCGGAAGCAGTAGCTACGTCAAACTATCTTCAGAATCGAATTTTGAAATCAAGAATGCTGGATAAAACTCCTCATGAAGTATGGTGGAAGTCGAAGCCAAATCTGGCTCATGTTCGGACATTTGGATGTGCAGTTTATATGCACATACCAGAAAATTTGAGGAAGAAACTTGATGATAAGATAAAACAAGGTTTTCTGGTAGGATTCGAGTTGCATTCTTCATATTATCAAGTTTATATACCCGAAACTGGAAAAGTAAAGGTTGTACGAAAAACCAGTACTTCCTAGCATCTTGTGTATTGGATCTTAGGACAGTAAGTTGTCCTACATGGACTACTGTCAGAATATAGGGCTTGAGAGAAGAGTTAGTACAAAGAGGAGACTAGATGGTTATTCTCTGTTGAATCAGTTTTTAGAGACTATACGTTGAATGTCTAAAAAAAAAAAAAAAATTGGTAATCACCAGTCTGGACCGGTTTCAAAGTTGGGGCATCAAAGCCTATTGCGTATGCAGTCACACATACATCAATGACACGGTGTTAGACACAATACTGTTGACTTGCATCCATATCATCCTATCTCCAATCCTGAGATTTGCATTTGCATATCCCTCTATGCATGGGTCCGAAAGTGGGCATTGCCTTACATCTGATGGAACTGGGAGCATTTGCCATTTAGGTCACAGGTGGGTTTTTGCAGGTATGAAGACACCAAATTGTTCAAAGATGTTGTGGTCAAATCCAATCCGGTTGCAGATGGATCCTAAGGGCTAAATCGATAACCTTTGGGTAGGAAGCTGTTGAAGACATCCTACCAACTCACTGTGCTTAGCATCACCTAGCAAGGGTGCTGAGCCGACTAACCTTGATCCACCACCAGGAGCCGGTCTGTAGAACCAGAGACTCTGGGTCCGCCGTATGGGGACCATACTACCCAGTGGTAGTCGCCAATGTTAGCTGATATTTTCGCACAAAAAATCGGACTAATATTGAAGTTTAAGTTCGCAATAATTGAAAAAAACCGGCATGTAAAGCTTGGTTATTAGAGAAAAATCGGCACAAATTTGCCTTAGGTCTGGGTCCCAGCCCACCCTAAAGTGGTTAGACACAGTTTAAAAGTACAAAAATGACTTTCAAAAAAACCGTCAAAAATATTTTGTGGTCAATTTTTGTAAGACCGAACAAGAGTGCCGGTTCACCTAGAATTGGGTCCCAGCCCGTCCTAAATGAGGCTAGAGTAAATTTTGCGGCCTTAGAAATGGCCGGTAAATATTTTACGGCTTTTCAAAAAAAATGGCCAGTTGTAAAAAAATAGTCGGTACGACCGTGCTAAAATCATACCATGTACTGAGTCCATTTTTACTAATATATGATCACTCAGTGTATTTTTCAGGGAAACCGTGTTGTCGTGGGAGCCCTAGTCATGAATGCCAGAAAAGTCAACCACAGAAGAAAAAATCGAGAAAGAAAAGCTTCGGGTAAAAACAGGATCGGGAAATATGGATTCAGTGTCAAGGAGTCACAGAAACCCTAACGGCAAAGTTTGAGCAATTTACGGACAATTAACAAAATGTGTGGGCCAAGTGGTTACCCAACAGGCCAATGTTGAGAGTGATTTCATGGTGAGGGTTGTTGATTGGTTGTAGTCCATTTTCATAGTAGTAGGCTGATATCTTGAATGAGTGGGATGGTTTGGTGTGAGTAATGGGTTGCTGATTTTTTTAGCCATTGTATCTTTCTGTTTTTTTTACAGACTTTTGGTTTAGTTTTCTCTCAACTTAACCGTTAACATTTCAATCGCACCGTTCATATTCCATAAACTTTCATTTTTTTCATTTTTACACCAATTCGATCGGACATGCGTAAAGTAGAGAAAACTGCATCAACATGTCTGGCTCTGATTTTTGCTACAAGGTTCATGACCAGAGTTTCCACGAACCGGCTACCTAATTGTGCATTGAGGTATGTTCTGATTTTTCAAACTCTATTTGTACCAATAAACATAAAGTAGTATGTTTTGTCATGAACATGTTATGGTGTGTGATAGTAGGGTTTTTTCACATTTCCAACTAAATCGTTATAAGCTTTTTTGTTGGGAAGCAAGTAAGTTTCATGAAGTTCTGGTTGTAAGTTTTTTAAGTTAAATCGGAATGCAATGTGAGGTTATTGCTATAGTCAGCTACATGTGAATAAGGTTTTTATAAAGCATTTTTGTGAAGCAAGGAAGGTTTTATAGACTGCTTACATCTGTTTAGTAACAAGGTCATATAAATTTGAGTTCGGATGTGTTTGCATTTTGTGGTTACACTCGTTCAACTGAGTGAATAACGGGTCGATTGTGTGAAAGCTACGTCTACAAGCCCTAAAGTTCGCCTTAATAGGGGGCACATTGTACAGACGAGGTGTAGAAGGGTTGTATCGTAGATGCGTCACTCCTAAAGAAGCCAAATCTATACTAGAGGAGTGTCATGATTCTGCCTGTGGGGACCACTTTGCCGGCCAACTCACAGGGCAGAAAATTCTGAGACGAGTTACTGGTGGCCGACACTGCTCATTTACATGCTCATTTACATGCCCGGAACTGCAACACCTGTCAACGAGTTGACAAGACGGATAATAGGGTGCGAGTTCCAATACAGGCATGTCTCCCCTTTGAAAAATGGGGCATCGACTTCGTTGGCCCAATACACCCAGCTTCATCTAGCCGGAAACATTATATCATAGTGGCCACTGACTATTTCACAAAGTGGGCCGAGGCACGAGCTGTGGCCAAAGACAATGCAAAAGAAACTGCTTGGTTCTTACTAGAACAGGTAATAGGCCGGTTCGGTACACCCAGAGAACTCATCTATGATAGGGGTACCCATTTCCTAAGCAAAACTATCAAGGCTTTGACGATCAAGCACCAGAAAAGCACACCCTACCACCCGCAAGCCAACGGTCAGGCTGAAAGCATGAACAAACAACTAGTGGGTATTCTAAGGAAAACTGTATCAGACCGACAGAGGGATTGGGACAAAAAACTATATTCGGCATTGTGGGCATATAATGCCACCTATAAGACCAGTACCAACCACACGTCCTTTTTTCTAGTGTATGGCCAAGAATGTGTGCTGCCAATAGAAATAGAGCTCCCATTCTTGCGGTTTGCCATGAAGCATGACCTAGGAGAGAAAGAATCAATACAGCACCGACTGGACACTTTACAAGACCTGGATGAGCACCGAATAGCTGCCCTAAATCACCAAGAAACCCACAAAAGACGCATGAAGGAGATTCATATAGGAACATGCGCGATTACCAGTTCAAGCAGGGGCAGTTAGTGTTGTTCTACGACGCTAGACACGAGCTGATGCCTCAAAAGTTGGGGCCACACTGGAACGATCCATATGTAATAGTGAAACTATATGAAAATAACACGGTTAAGCTAGCCGAGTTGAACGGTGAAATTTTTAAGCACCGAACCAACAAAACAAGATTAAAGCTTACCGTAGTTAAAGAGAAGCCGAAGTCACCTTTACAATATGTAACACCTTTTCCTGTTCACCTTTTAAGGTATCGAAGTGAACGACCTAGAAGCATCACGAATACTGGAAACACTCAGCGAATCAAAAGTAGCCTTGGTGACCTTGTACATATACGCTGAAAGGAAGGGTGCGAAAAACCAACACAAAAATTCATAAAATCAAAAAAAATACAAAAAGATTATTGTTGGGATATGGAACTCACCCAGGAGCTTGGGACATATACGTTGAAGGTAGACGGAGCCTGCAGACATTCGAATAGAGAAGGTGCCATAGGAGCAATATGCAGAATCTGAACTAGCCAGTATAGGAGTCCTATTAGGGAAAGGATTCACGAACAACACTGCCGAATACAAAGCCCTTCTAATTAGTCTGCAAATGACCATGCGAGTTGCGCAAACTATAGGCAATTACGGGGGATTCACAACTCCTAATCCGAGGTATGACTGGCGTATACCGACTCAAAAACAGGACCTTACAGGCCTATGCAATTGCCATCAACGAATAACTAGAGAGTTTTCCCACATCGAATGGATGCATATTCCACAAGCACAGAACCAACGTGCTGATAGTCTAGCTGCGATAGCCTACGACCATGATTATTACTGGCAATGTGAGCCAAGTAGGGTAGTCATTTCACCCATAACCATTGCTGCGGAGCTATGGACAATCCTAAAAGCCCAAGCATGGTATGGAGTTCGGTGGATCGGAAGTCTGATAAACCAAGTAGGTCTAGAGAATCTCCAACTCCTAGTCCAATTACATCAGTTAATGAGCCATGAACTATCTAGAACTTGCTTTAGGTCACACCATAGTAGCATAACCCATGGGTTAATGCACACGGCTTAAGTACATAGTAAAACCCTGCCCTAGCATGAACCTAACAGATACACACGGAAGGGGAGAGGGGTGTACAGCTTAAAGATTTTTTGTACATTCAACACATTGTATATTCATGTATATAAATGCTAAAACACAGGTGATAGAATTCACTGCTGAAAAGAGAATGGAAGACCCATAGAGCAGTAATCAGCCCGAGCAACGCCATAGAAAACTGATGAGGTTCGTACTGAAGGAAGGACAGAGGACCGACATAGAAATCCAACGTCTGAAAGAAGAATTGAAGAAACGAAAGAACCTACGAATCAGAGTCACTAACGAGCTGGTTAGCACCAATAAGGAGCGAGATACCTGAAAGCAGAAGTACAATTACCTCAAGGAGGCTAGTGAAAGACGGCAGATAAGCCATAGGGAGGGGTATAAAGGGCAGGAAAAGATCCTAGCCAACACCAAGGTGGAAGTAGCTGCAACCGAAACTACCGTAGCCATGCTATCTAGGCAGTTACATGAGTATCAGAGAAAAGAAGCTGCAAGAGGACCAATCAGGCCTTAGAGTTCCCGCAACCCTTTACCCGCTTACCCTGTTCACCACAAGGAAATTTTGTCGGACAATCTGTTCTACAAAAATTTTGATGCTTACAGCTTATATCTATCGCCCATGGAGTTTCCGCTAGATATCCAAGTTTTTGAGCTACGACCATCCACGAGTTCCGCCCTCAGATTCACATGGCCACTCATCCTAGGTAGTTTTGAAAACTACAAAGATTCCTGCGAGAGCTTATGTAGGTTCTCAATTGTTGTCGCGCACCAGTAAGATGATATCATTAGATTGGCTGGCCACTGTGCCTACTTCCTGCAGAATTGGCTACTACAACCTTGGGGCGCTAAGACTAAACCCACCAGGATTCACCTTACCAAATGGTGGTACAACCGCAATGAGTCCATGGAGTCAGGAGCGGACCTAACATTGCACCTGCGGATGCGTGACAGAACTTCCAGGGAACGCAAAACCCTAAATGAGATGTTTTATTCTAAGTTCCTGGAAGGTGACGATCCAGCCCTTGTGGATGTAACAGAAGTGGACCCCAATTACACCGGGGAGTTGAAAAACCAACGGGCGGAAATGTGCAGGAATGCACTGTAACCACCCACCTCACTATTATGCATCATACACTAGACACGGTATGGTGAGCATCTGTTGCAAGTCTTAGTTTCTATGCATACATCTTTATTGCATCTCTATAAAAACCCTGAGCTGCATTTGGACATTTGCTAGTTTCTATGGGCATAAATGACTGTATAGACACAGAGTTGAGGGGGGGTTGAGAAAGGAAAAAGTGGGAACAAAATCAGTGCAGTGGGGTGGGGAGTGACTCCATCGCCTAATGGGTAAGGCACAGAAAAAATATATATAAAAAAAGAAAAAAAAAAACAAAAAAAAAAAAAAAAGACTGAGAGAAAAGTAAATGAAAGAAGAAAAAAAAAAAAGACTTCAACCGTCTCTATCAGATCTCGAACCAATTTGTGAGGATGAGTGATGCCTCGCACATCCATAAGAAGTGAGGACAATTTTCCTAATTGATTTCATAGACTAGTGGAAAACCAGTACTTCCTAGCATCTTGTGTATTGGATCTTAGGACAGTAAGTTGTCCTACATGGACTACTGTCAAAATATAGGGCTTGAGAGGAGAGTCAGTACAGAGAGGAGACTAGATTGTTATTCTCTATTGAATCCGTTCTTAGAGAGTATAAGTTGAATGTTTAAACAAAAAAAGAATTGATAATCACCAGTCTGGACCGGTTTCAAAGTTGGGGCACTAAAGCCTCATTGCATATGCATTCACACACACATCAATAACACGGTGTTAGACACAATACTGATGACTTGCATCCATATCATCCCATTTCCAATCCTGAGATTTGCATTTGCTTATCCCTCCATGCATGGGTCCAAAAGTGGGCATTGTCTTACATCTGATAGAATTGGGAACATTTGCCATTTAGGTCACAGGTGGGTTTTTGCAGGTATGAAGACACCAAACTATTCAAAGATGTTGTGGTTAAATACAATCCGGTTGCAGATGGATCCTAAGGGCTAAATCGATGGCCTTTGGGTAGGAAGTTGTTGAAGACATCCTACCAACTCACTGTGGTTAGCATCACCTAGCAAGGGTGTTGAGCCCACTAAACTTGATCCACCACCAGGAGCTGGTCTGCAAAACTAGAGACTCTGGGTCCGCCGTATGGGGACCATACTACCCAGTGGTAGTCGCCAATGTTAGCCGATATTTTCGCACGGAAAATTGGGCTAATATTGAAGTTTAAGTTTACAATAATTGAAAAAACCAGCATGTAAAACCCGGTTATTAGAGAAAAATCGGCACAAATTTGCCTTAGAATTGGGTCCCAGCCCGCCCTAAAGTGGCTAGACACAGTTCAAAAGTAAGAAACTGACTTTTGAAAAAACCATCAAAAATATTTTCTGGTCAAGTTTTGTAAGACCGAGCCAAAAGTGCCGGTCCACCTAGAATTGAGTCCCAGCCCGCAAATGAGGCTAGAGCAAATTTTGTGGCTTTAGAAATGGCCGGTAAATATTTTACGGCTTTTCAAAAAAATGGCCAGTTGTAAAAAAATAGTCGGTATGACGAGCTAAAATCTCACCATGTATTGAGTCCATTTTTACTCATATATGATCACTCAGTGTATTTTTCAGGGAAACCGTGTTGTCGTGGGAGCCCTAGTCATGAATGCCGAAAAAGTCAACCACAGAAGAAAAAACCGAGAAAGAAAAGTTTCGGGTAAAATCGGGACCGAAAAATATGGATTCAGTGTCAAGGAGTCACAGAAACCCTAACGGCAAAGTTTGGGCATTTTACGGGCAATTAACGAAATGTGCGGGCCAAGTGGTTACCCAACAGGCCAAAAATCCAGACAAATGAGCAGTAGGCGCAGGCCTTAAAAAAATCGAAGAAAGGCCAAAAACGAAAATACCCAAAGAAAAAATAAAGGCCGCCTACTACAAATAGGGGTTGAAAAAGGGCCTCACCCAAAATTTGGATATTAAATGCCAAGACACCTTGGAGGCTATAAAAATTGGGAGGTACATCCACTAGCCATTGACATTTCGGGCTTCTAGGGTGTACAAAAGGAAAAACTTGAATGACCTCCCTAGCCTTTGACAAAAATGGCATCTTGGCTAGTTTTGGAAGAGAGCCTTAAATGCACCACTCCCCCACTCTCTTATGGAGGCCACTAGGTGTACTATCAAATGGGTTGAGGACAAATGGCAAAGAGGGCTTGAAGGGCATGAAAATTGGCAAAGCTTTATTTCGAAGGGGGACACTTGGGTTTTCCTATAAAAAGGAGCCAACTCTTTGTATTTGAGAATGTGTGTACGTTGGATGTTGAGAGTTAAAAATCATGTTGAGAATTAGTAGTTTTTGATCTTTATTGTCTTGAGTGGCATGGAGAGCTTCTTTGCCTTGTTTGAGAGTTGGATGAGCATAGTGTTAGTAATTCTTGTTGTCTTGTCTTGTAGTTGTTGGGTTAAGCATGAAGTGGTTTGGAGTGTAGTTGTCTTTTGTAGTGTTCCCATGCTAGTTGGCTGCTTGAGAGAATTAGTTCACTTGAATGTTGGTTGCTAAATGAGTTGCTTCTTGGTTGAGGGTTGTGTGGTCCTCATTAGTATGCTTTCATCTTTATGAAAGAATGATAGTTGTTTGTAAGGAATTGCTTGTGGTTGGCGAATTCTTTTACTAAATATATTGTTTGTGGTTGGAGGGATTGTTTGATACCAGTTGTTCGTGGGATGTTGGGAGGCTTGCCCTTTTTGGTCATGTCAGGGTTTCGCCAAAGTGCTTACATTGTGTGAGTGATGAAAGTTGATTATTTGAGAGGATGGTATATCTTCCAACTTGCTGTTTTTTTTTAAATCATATTGTGTGTGAAACTCACGTGTGTTGGTTGATTGAGTGTAGTATGAGGAGTGGTCATATCCTATTGATTGATGAGAAGTGTTCGAATTGGTTAGTCCCTGTTTGTCTGTGAATGTGTGTGATCATGTCCTTGGTTCACTTCGATTCTTGCATGATTACTTTCTGAGCAACCCTTTTTGAGTTTGAAGCCTTCACTGCTATGCGGGTCAGTTATAAAGTCATGACCCATTGTCGGTGAATCTGCCATGCCTTAGTGCATCAAAAGCAATCTATATCAGACTGTTAGAGGCCTCTGATTCTACTATGACCTGTTTGTGACCTACAACGAGCTGCCTGCCGTAAAAAAATCAGAGACTTGCAAATTGTTTACACCCTATCTTCGTTGCCCATCTGCCTTGCTCACTAGCTGCCTACTACCCGCTGCTACTGTACTGCCTGCGGACCTGCTGTTTTTCAGCCTGTCTAAGCCTACCTGTGGGCTGCCTGCCTGCCACGCGACCTGTTGCGGCCTGCCCTGCCTGTTTGCGGCCACCTGTGGGCTGCCTGCCTGCCTGCGGACCTGTTGTTTTTCAGCCTACCTGCGGCCACCTATGGGCTACCAGCCTGTATGTGACATACTGTGCCCTGCTTGCCCTGCTGGCCATGCGATCTGCTGCTGGCCCTGCGACCTATCTGCCTAACTGCAACCTACCTACAACCTACCTGCGAGCTGCCGGTGACCTGTGCGACATGCCTGCCTGCTGAATTTTTGTGGTTTGTGGACTGGCTGCTGTTTTGTGATGACGGAGCTTTCCCACGATCTGTGGAAAAGGTTTTTAATTCTTTGATCTCGCTACCTATCCAAGTTTCGGCATATACGAGCAGTCCAAACTACTCTCTGAAGAACAAAAGCAAAGCTACCTCAGATCAAAAGCAGCAATCATGACTAGTACTTCAACGATTTCCGGTCACCTATATTCACACTGAGGTATGGGTTTACCTCACATCGATTTTTATTCTCATGTTTACTTGCTTTCAATTGGAATGTGGGTGCTTGACGTCCATACTTGTTTTCGCTCATTGAATGAATGATAGGATACTGAGAATGCATTGTGTAACTGTATGAGGACCTAATCATTTCAATAATTCCGCATTTGCCATGTCCCTATTGGGACCTAAATGATTGTGATCCTTTTCTTGAACAAGTAGACATTGGGATCAGGTCTATGCATATTTGTGGGTTTACCGGTAGTATGAACTCAGAATTACTTGCTTGCAATGAGAATGTTGTTTGCTTGAGTTCAGTAATTGCAAGTACCTAACTAGTGAATGGATTTTCGTAGAGTATGGGTCGATTGTGCATTATAGTTTTTAGCACAAATTCAAATTCAGTCTGAAATCGTAATATTTTATAAACAGATGCGGCATGGCTAATTAGAACGATGATTGCCTATTTCCAACTTGTTTAGGGAAAGTGTTAAGTAAATAAATTTTGTTTCGTACTGATTTAGAATGTGTTGTATGGAGAGAATTGTAGGTTGGGTATTTTATATTTTGTTGAGTTAGATTTATTAAACGGCTATAAGGAATCATCAAGTTTTTTGAAGTGTTTCTTACGGTTTTTGTCATTATGAAGTGTATTAATTGGACCCGACCTCTATGAAACATCAGAGCGGGCTGTCCACCATCCGCGGTTGAAATACACTGCCTTGGTTAAAGCATCACACTAGTCACACCCGCCGTCGGTACTGTCTAGCGAAATACCTAGACCCGACGGTCGGCGAAAATACCACCGCTTAGCAAACAAAGCAGTGCGTATAACTTGCACCCCACGAGCACATCATAGACAGTAAATCGGTTTCTAGCCCATGTAAGATCTTTACCAACTGTAAGCCGAATTCACTGGGGAAAGAGATGTTAGCAATCAGAAGTTTTTGCGGAACCATAATTCTAGGAAGCTAGTGAATCATTGCACCAAAAGTACTAGCACCCCCTCCTTGCAACCGTATCCCTGAGAGCCTGGAAAACTCTCATCGGTTGGGGAGCACGGGGTAACAGAGGAAGCTCCCAGGATTGGATGTGGCAGGACCTTCGTTACTCACGTAGGGCATAGCCACCATCAGTAGTGGTGTCCCTTGACTTTTTTAGGACGTTTTGGCTGGACCAATCCCCTGCCAAAAATGGCCCTAACAGTCCATAAGCACTTGACTGAAGAAAGTTCTCACCTCACGATCCAAAGCTATTTCTTGTATAGAATAGAGGATAACAAGCAGTCCTAAGAAAGGATCTCACATGATGAAAATTAATAAGCATAAGATCAAATAGGCCTCCAAGGCATGAGATTTCATGACTCACTCACAAGAATCAATTCCTCAACAATACAAAGAAATTACAAACTCTAAGACCATACTCAATGCACTATTGCAAGAAACCTTCTATCTCTCAATAAGATTAGATGAAACTCTCAATGAACATGGCATCACATCATCAAAACTATCAAATCAAACTTATCAATTCCAACTATCAAATCCAACTATCAACTCATTATCACATTATTATCCAACTATCAACATTATCTCACTCTATTGCAACACTCAACATCAAACTACATTGGCCTCTCAACTCTCATCATACACAACAACCATAATTGCATGCTAGCATTCATAACATCATAAGGAAACTAACCACAAAGACACCAACACAAGACAAGCAAGCACTTGAACATCCAACTCTCAAAACTTTCCATCTATCCACATCATCTCATTATGACTTTCAACTTTCAACTATCTCAATCCTTAACTATCACATCAAACTCAATCACTCCAACTATCACCATCAACTCACTATCACATCATTGGCCAACTATACTCCACTCTCAAATTATCAACTCACAAATGCACTAACATTTGAAATACAAGAAGTTGGCTCCTTCTTATAGGAAATTCCAATGCATCCCCTTCACAATGCCATCTTGCCATTCTTCATGCCCTTCAAGCCCTCTTTGCCATTTGTCCCCAACCCATTTGATAGTACACCTAGTGGCCTCCATAAGAGAGTGGGGGAGTAGTGCATTCAAGGCTCTCTTCCAAAACTAGCCAAGATGTCATTTTTGTCAAAGGCTAGGGAGGTCATTCAGCCTCCAAGGTGGTTTGGCATTTATTATTCAAATTTTAGGTGAGGCCCTTTTTCAACCCCTATTTTTAGTAGGCGGCCTTCGTTTTTCTTAGGGCACCTGTGTTTTCGGCCTTTCTTAAGGGTCGTGCGCCTACTGCTCATTTGTCTGGGTTTTTGGCATGTTGGGTAACCACTTGGCCCGCACATTTTGTTAATTGCCCGTAAATTGCCCAAACTTTGCCTTTAGGGTTTCTGTGACTCCTTGACACTAAATCCATATTTCTCGGTCCTGTTTTTACCCAAAACTTTTCTTTCTCGGTTTTTTATTCTGTGGTTGACTTTTTCGGCATTCATGACTAGGGCTCCCACGACACCACGGTTTCCCTTAAAAATACATTCAGTGATTATATATTAGTAAAAATGGACTCAATAAATGGTGAGATTTTAGCACGGTCATACCGGCTATTTTTTTACAACTGGCCATTTTTTTTGAAAAGCCGTAACATATTTACCGGCCATTTCTAAGACCGCTCTAGCCTCATCCAGGGCGGGCTGGGACCCAATTCTAGGTGGACCGGCACTTTTGGCTTGGTCTTACAAAACTTGACCACAAAATATTTTCGACGTTTTTTTGAAAAGTCAAGTTCTTACTTTTAAACTGTCTAACCACTTTAGGAACGGGCTGGGACCCAAATCTACGGCAAATTTGTGCCGATTTTTCTCTAATAACCGGGTTTTACATGCCGGTTTTTCCAGTTTTGTGAATTTAAACTTCAATATTAGCTCGATTTTTCGTGCAAAAATATCAGCTAACAGAGGTATAATTTTTTCAATATCGAATCGACGCGCCCTTGTAGTTATTGATTGGTTTATCTTCCCAACGTGCGTGCTGATTCGATATTCAATCAAAAAAATTTGATATCAGTTCGACGCGCGCTTGTTTCCGTTGTAGATTGTATTCTTACATCCTGCGCGTTGATCCGATATCTCATGATGTTCAAATTTAAATTCTGCAGTCCTCCCAGCAGGTTGATTCTGTCAGTTGTGGTTGGTATATCGTATGCAATGCCAAACACTTTTTTTATTGGCTTGCATTACAAGATGGACTTCCAAATCTGGAAGAGGTAATATTCGATTAATTACTTTTAATTGTGTTTTTGTTTTTTTCATATACAAACTCCTATTAATTGTGTTTATGTTTTTTTCATATACAAACTAACTGATCTTTGATTAATTACATTTAACTGTGTTTATGTTTTTTTTCAGTTTAAATGCCCGAAGGTCTCCCCAATGGAGATAATGCACTTCAGGCAGGAGACCATAAAGCTTGTGATCGAAAATTCATATCCAGTTGCAGTGGCTGAGTGTTGTCCACCCAAGCTACTTCCAACTGGAGAAATGGATTTAGAGATCATAGATAGTTGATTCTGTTTAAATATTCGTCTCACTTGATGTGGATGAGATACATGTACAGAAAATTTTAATAGAATTATACTTACAGTTTTTCTATGGTTGTTCTTACTTGTTATTTTTCCTCTTATCAATTCAGGTTATGATTCATTCATCTTCAATTTCTACTATTTTTCGACATGTTTGTTTTTCATTGCCTTGGTCTGCCTTGCCTGTACCATGGTCCTTTTTGGATAAGTTCAAAATGATGATCTGATCGAACCTTTGCTACAACCAATCCAAACATGTGACATTAGTTCACTTAGATTTGTTGCAGCAAAGCTTTGATCAGATCATCATTTGAACATATCCAAATATGCCAAGACAAGGACAATACAGACCAAGGCAATGAAGACCAAAAATACAACCGATATATACGAGACTTCAACAAGGGCAAGCGTCGATTGTAGTGATCACTGGAGTTCAAGTGACTGAAGATCTCCCCAATGGAGATAGTGCATTTCCTATAGGAGACAATGAATCTTGCCATAAAAAACTCATATTATTCAGTTGCAATTACATTGTGTTTTGCACCACGGAAATGGAGATGATAGAAATGAAAGAGCCTCATAGAAAAAGTGGTTCATATATTTTCTAAAATGATGTATACAAAAAATTGTATTACATAATACAAAATTCCATAGTTCATAGTCTATGGATTTTCAATTTCGATGGATGTTCCAATGTCTTTGCATTTTATATGCTCTTCCTGCCTTACTCTTACCTGCACAAGAGAAATTGTTTTAGTTATATATTTTATGAAACTGATTCACTTAGAAATAGAAAAAAAAGAAATATTTTTATATGGCATAATGTACCTTTACATCATTCAATCGAAATTGATAGTACTGAGGTAGATCGAATTGCAACATGTCTAGTCTGATCGAATGTGATTGAGACACCAATCTTCCTCGACCTCAACCATTGCAAGAATGTTGTCATTTCTTTTCATTGTTATCTAAAGTTGCTCTTGAGGGTTTATACCAAAATCTTGATCAAGTGGCTTCCAAACATTGTTGCATTTAATCCATCTTATATAATACAGCAGCAAAGTGAGCATTTGTTTTTCGATGTGATATCTAAATGTCATGGATGAGTAACATACTCTGCACTCAACTTGCTAATTTTGTTTTGTATCCCAACCATCATCCAACAACTCGGTGATTATATTAGCACTCAAGTCCTTACAAATAAACATTGTTTTCGTTCTCCAAACATTGCATTTGGAAAAAAAATCAACAAAAATAGTAAAAGGTAGATACCAACTTAATCTATTATTCTTTGATCCAGTGCTACATTTTAATATACTCTGAATATCAATACATAGCCTAGATCGAAAACTTTCTGAAATTGCTGCATCAGGAGAAATCCATTCCTCACTCAAAATATCTGGTAGAGGATATGGCTCTAATCTACCAACTAAACCATTTTTATCAGGAAAATAGGTGTGATCATAAAAAAAACTCCCGACTCTAAAAGTGATTTTGGAGAACGACCTTTATATTGTAAAATACCGATATCTGAATGTATGACATCAATTATTCCTACAATCGATTGAACTTATTGCCATTCAAAAAAATTTGATGGATACAAATCTGCAAAACCAACAAAAACATCTCAAGAAAAATATAATTTATAGAAAATGCTAAATCTAAAGAAATTGAATCTGAAAACTTACAATTGCATTTCCTTCTATCATTTGGATTCAGATCATGAATGTTGAGCTCATTGTGAAGATAAGCATGTTGAACTAAAACTTCCGTGATAGATTGACCGGCAGGTGATACTTTAAAATCCATTATCCTGCCTTTCCAAGAGCTTCTATATATGTTATATGATCTTTTTCTTTTTCGGAATGAGCTTTTTGCAAAGGGATGCATCAAGGTCCATTGATATTTTTGATATATTCTTGGTATCCATTGATCTTCTGCATTTTTTTCATTGCAAATATTGATTGCATCAATCTTGGTCTCCGATTATGTGTAGCCATTAGTCAAAAATACGAGTACGCAAGCTAAGATCGGAGAGAATGTAGAGATTGCGAGGTAAACCTAAGAATGACAAGAATATGAGAGATAGAATGAAGAAAATGAGAGGTATACCTATGAATGACAAGAAGTTCCTTGACTACAAGGATTAGTTAACCATAGTTTATGACTATTGACATCAAATCAACCTCGAGTGAACAATGACGGGCATCATAAGAGTATTCGCGCAGTAACTGTGGTCCAATCACAATTGTTTGTTTTGCCCGGCGGGATGTTTGAAAATCACGAAAATTTGGCCGACAAAGTTAAATACAATTTTCGTCCGTCAACCACTGTTACAGTTCATCACAGATGGACACCATTCATTGGGACACATAAGCGTTGAAAGCGTGCGAAGTCAAAAACAGCATCTTGACAAAGGGCCCATTTTGAGTTCTAATATCCCCTAATGTTTGATAGTATGCATCAATATTATAAAACCAGAGTGTTTACATTTTTGGAGCAAGTAAACCAATTGTATATTGTGGTTTGGTAGCATAAGCAAACATCTTCTTCATAGTATCGTGCATTTGGTTGTTATGAGGTTGGTCGGTCTATAAGCTAGTTGGCATATTGCATTCTTGATAATTGTGGAAATCGTCAAGTTGGAATCGTTTGTTCATTTACTATTTGGAGACTATGTTTACTGGGCCCGACATCTGTGAAACACCAGAGCGGGAAGTCCGCCAGATACAGCTAGAATAGTTGTCTTGGCTAAGTCGCAACATAGGCATACCATTTTCGGTAATGTCTAGCAAAATATCTAGACCCAGAATCTAGGAAACGCTACCCTCTTGTGAACATGATGGTATGCATAATGTACTCACCATTTTTCCACTTGACCTGTCCAGTTTTTAAATCGATATTGTTAGCAACTTAAAGTATCTTGCCAGTTGCTACCACATATTCCATTCGATTTTGACCAAGATAGGTTTGGGGAACCACAAGTCATACTGGAAAAACGTACCATCGCATCTCAAAGTTGATGTAACCATGGGCCTTTAGAGCTACAACAACTATCAATTTTTTATAGCATCTTATTTTATGCATTCAAGTAGCATGTTGCTAGGTGACTATCAGGCATCTTATGGGGTATGTTAACGACTTTGTCACCTATAGTATCACACGGATTTAGTACGATGGCATAGGCAATGATTAGGGCAAAGTCGTCCTCCTCATTGTAGAAAGGCAAAAAAGTCATGGAATGTCATACTCATATTAGAGCGAAAGGTATACTTTGTCTTTGTAATATAAACTATCGTAAGTGTGACTCTCCAAGTTATGACCTAAAACCAAATAGTGAGATATTTTGTTAGGCTATGGGTAGCTAAGGACTTTACTAAGCTTGAAGTATGATTACTAGACTCAGTACATTGTACCGAATGCCCATCCTACGTCAAAGTACTTAGCCGCAAGTAGTAACCTTCACTATTATCACATTTTAGGAAGTTATCGGGTGGATTACCCTACAACCCACGTACAACTGACAAATTTGTCAAACCTAGTAGAATGCATGACTAGAGGGCTAGTGGGGTCTATAATTAGTGAGATGTGTTCTACTAGTCAAACCGACCTCTTAGTCTAGGATAACCATTACCAGTATCTCCAGACAGTTAGATTGTAAAGGATTTTTGTTATACAAAATAACCTGGGTATTTAGTTCACGATCTGCCAAACAACTTGCTCACTAAGGAAATGCCTACACGTCATGGATAGTGTGACCAGGTCCGCTAGACCCCAGAGTGTCAATTCAACACTACCGTGAGTATATGGAAGATAATTTGGGAGGGTAAGCCTAGTACTATACCAAAGGGCGAGTACCACAGAATACCCAAGGCTACACAGTAGGTAGCATGGACGAGATTATGAATTTAAAATTATAGCTAGGATACTCTATCATAACAATGACATGGCGGATGTTTAGGCCAGGTTGATAGAAACAGAACTTATCCTCTTCTTACCATACTTTTGGAAGCCTAGAAACTTCCATTAGCAAAGAGAGCACGAAGAATATCATTGCTTTTATTAAAAATGATGGAGAAACCCATGATCAGACAAGAAGATTAAAGTATATTTATTATAATACCGTAGAACGGTCAAAATGAATTAAGCTACCCAATAGCTAAGTAAAACTTAGAACAGTAAGCTAATTACTTATAACCAACAGCCCGATGTAAATCAGTAGCTAAATGAGTAAGCTAATTACTCAAACCAACTGCCTGATGTAAATCACTAACTAAAATAGATCCAGTAATAGGTAATGCAGGAAGCTTTGAAGCAGCTGCTCCTGCAAACTGAGCCCATCGAAGAATTGAAACTACCTGTGAACGTTGTAATGCTATAGAAATACACTGACGGTAGAAAGAAACAATGACGGAAGGTAAGGTATTGCTTTGTCCTTGGCGTTTCACCATAAGCTCCGCACATAAAGATAAAAAATTATTAAATTTCTTGTGAAAACAACCATATGTTTCCAAGGCAAAGAAAATGAAATCTTCACCGGGCGCACAATCATTATAATCTCATTCCTTTTCTTGAGCTGCGTGAGACATAGCGGCCCCTTGCGTGGTAGAAGAATGACGAAGGAGGTCCTGACGAGAGGGATCAGCAATCACAACATCTCCTAGAGTACGAACTCCATCACGCGAGAGAACAAGGTCAACTCGTCAACCCTAAACCCTAAACCGTGAAGGCCCTGGTAAAATGAGTGTCTATTCCTGAACAACATGAAAGCCACTATCATGAGCAATAGCAGCAAGGGCATCACGAATGGATTTATGTGAAACAATATGTTCTCCACCTGAGGGGCATCGTATAAGATGAGTACCCAAGGAATCCAACACATGCCCACATGAACATTTAGAGATACCAATTAACATTGGATGTGGAAGTCCTAATCTGGTTCGAAGGGCAGTTATAAACAAGTCATTGTTGAGTCACAATAGTGGAAGAATTGGACGTGCAACCAGCCAGGCCCCTGCACCTGGACCATCACAAGAAAGAAGACGAGCTCGAACTGCATCAAAAGGTGAATCTTTGATAAGTTGACCGAAGGAATAAGAGTGAAGATGCTCCATAATAATAGTCTTTTGAAAAACCCATTGAAGATTTGTCACCAAAGATTCGAAGGGAGGCACTAAAGGCTGTACAAGTGGTGGAAGTAAATCTCGAGCAATGCGTAGAGCTTGTTGAAAAGTAAAATTGCCAATCTCCACATGAGCCACCGTATCAAGAAGACGAGGCTGGTTACCCTGCGGAAACCTGAAGACTAGTGCATAGGCAACAAGAGCCCAACTTCCGAGAAAAGCAGTTGGTGCAATGCAAGCAGTAGATACTAGGCCAACACCACCAGAGGAGGCAGGAAGAGAAATTTGCAGCTTAGAAAACTGACCTTCACAAGTGTCAAAGGTTCCTGGCACCAAAAGGCGACCAAATACGCCCAATAAAGTATCATCAAAATCCCGAAGTAAGGATATTATAACAAGTGAAGGAGAAATACAACGAAGAAGATAGCTAGAATGTTGAGCAAAGCACTGAGTGAGAATTCCAAATGCAACTTGAGAATAAAGCACTCCTGCTAGGATGTAAATCCTAGCGCTTCGAACTTCCAAATCGATGTAGAGCTTGTCTCCCACCTATCCAAAACCGCATCTTAGTCGGGCTCTGATACCAATATAAATATCCAAAAGGATTACCCCTAAGATGAGGATAGGAGAACACAATAGAAGAGACTATGGAGCCAAACCGCCCAACCAAACCTAGATCAAACCTGATCTAGCCCCCAAGCCATGCCATGTGAAACAAGAGGAGAAGAGAGAAACTGGTAACCCCATGGATTTTGTTATCCGAGGGAACAAATGGGAATGCTTATAGCTAGAAGTTTAAATTGAGGGAAAGTTTGTTGGGTCAATTGTAAACTTTAGTTGTAGTCACATCGGTGTGAAGACGATTATAAGTCCACTTGTTGAGTTCTTGGGGACTAATGTCATTCGCTATAGGATCTAGTCATGTATGAGTCCAGTTCTTCATGGACATACGTAATATGAATATATACGTTATACGAATATATACGGTATACGGGTGGATCGATTTTACTGCATCACTCAAGTTCTCGTACCTTCCTCTTGTGGTGTTATCTTTCTCTTTGATTGAGTATTAATTATCTGATGATTATGCTTTGATGTAGAGGTTTTGTTTAGATCGCTGTAAATCTGCAGGTACAGATTAAAAATAACTTTCAATATTGATGTTCAGGTGTTGTGATTTGTCTATATTGATGTTGGATTAGGTGCAATCTATGATAATATTGAGCAGTTATCGTTACTTATCGTACATGGATGCATCCCTTGTAGCTTTGATCGTACTCTCTCTCTCTCTCTCTCTCTCTCTCTCTCTCTCTCTCTCTCTCTCTCTCTCTCTCTCTCTCTCTCTCAATTGAGCGAAGCGAAGATTACTTAAGCACACAACAATCCAGTCCTCTTGAACTTGATAGATTGGTTGCGGAGCAAGGAAAGAATTGTGATGAAGCAGCAGGGAAACAAGGGGGCGCAGCGAGCTACGAGGATTGAGCAGGAAAAAAGGGGGGGGCGGACCGAGCTATGAGGAGCTTCGATAAACGAGGAAGCCCTATCGCCATAGCACCTCTCTCTCTCTCTATCTCTCTAACCCCTCTCTATCTCAATCGAACTCTATGGATCCGTCGATGTTCCACTCTCTCGAAAATTCTTTCTGAAGTTTCGAAAAGCACACATTCTCTCTCTCAAATCCACATATTGGCCCTTCTATCCCACTTCAATTGCCCATCAAAGACGTTTTAGGGCACACGTGGCCGAATGAAAATGCAAGAATCAGTTTCTCTCTCTCTCTCTCTCTCTCTCTCTCTCTCTCTCTCTCTCTCTCTCTCTCTCTCTCTCTTAGAATTACTTATTCATGCACAAGAACATCCAAGTGACAAACGATTGTTTGCGTTCTTTCGAAAATTTGTGTTTCAGATCAAGTATTGTCCTAGAAAGGATAATGTCACTCCGCATACTACGTCCAAGCTCGCGTCTAAATGTGAAATTCTCTTCTTGTGGAGGTCTGCAAGCTGCTCTGGCCGATGAACGAAACGTTCAAATCTGTCCTTAAAACTGTGAACTTTTTCAGAAGATCCTTCTTTAATGTAGGAATGAGAGCAAAAATACGACGCTTTCCTCCCATTGGCACAGTCTGGAAATTGATTAGAGATACGCTTTCCTGCCAATGGCACAGTCCGGAAATTGATAAGAGATGATATACCAACAAGCAAACATCTAACTACAGCTTTCAAACTTATATAAGAAGGAAAACCTCAGAATACCAGTAAGTGGAGATTGTGATAGGGTTCATCACCTCTCATTGATGGAGAGTATATAAATGACACTAGCAACAGCAAGTATCAAAACACAGTTCACGAAACGCACGGTAAAAGAGAATAGTTTACCGTGTGTTAAAAGAGAAAAGTGTGGGATACCTTTTGCTGCAATACTTTTTGGTATACCTCTTGCTGTAATGGGAGGAATTGAACAAACTTGGTTTTATTGCCTCGTGTTGTGATGTTGCTGATTGACACTGGAGTAGATGGGATCTCAAAGCTCAGTCAGACAAGGTTACGAGGAGTTATCTGTAATGCATCAGCATCAGCTTCTAGCCTCCATCAGAAATCTTTGCAGTGCAATTTGAATCTTTTGAATAAAGAATTACTCGAAACTAATCTGCAAGGCTGGTTTGAAATCGTAGGGCATGTATTCTATCTTCATCGCTCAAGCTGCAATCAAATGCAGCAAACTGCAAAATAAATTGACTTCTTTTCAACAAGCATCTTTGTGTCAGGTTCTACTTCAAAAGTCTACTCAGAAAACAAATTCCGCAATGCTAAAGTGCACGTTCACAAAAAATTAGGATTATTTATAGAAAAAACATACAGAAAATTCCACACATTTACAAACTGGTTCTCCATCTGAAAAACAAACGAGATAGAGGGACTGACCTATATGGACAATATATTCGGTGCCTTCCGGAGAAAACCTGATGAGTTGTAGCATGAGCTCTCCTAGAACTTCAAGCACACGGCAGTTTTGGCTGCTCAGAAGACTGAACAACCCCGGAGCACAGCACTACTAGAGAGAAAAAATTCTCAAAATCTAGTTTGTGCAAGCGAGATTGTAGCCATGACATTGAAACTCGTAGGAGCGATAAAAGAGATGCTGATTCATCAGATTCCCAGCAGAATCACTGAAGTATGTGCTACGCATTGTGCAAAAATTATTGAGCCCCGGAAAAAAATTTCCCAGGAGCTAGATTTTGCTTTACGAGAAAACACCTTGCTTCTTCTGTCTGCTTCTGTTAACTAGGCATCGAATGCATTTTGGTTCCAATACTATTTCTGTACTACAGATTATTATTTCCTAGGCAAACTGAAAATTAAAGATTTGCTGAACCAGGAGCTATACATTTCATCTGCTGGTAGGATATCAATGCTGGGCCGGTGGTTCAGCACAGCGTCTTCGCTGTCCCTGAGGTCATCTGCGCTTCCTTTCTCCACAAATGTACTTGTAGAAGAATTATACCTTCTTTGTGGCCAATTGGGTTTTGTCATAAACTTCCATACTTTCAAAAAGCTCACTCCAGTCGTCTTCCAAAGCATCATCTAGAAGAAAAGGTGTGTGGTCTGTTGATATGCGCTGTTCATATGATGAAAATCCCATTTCCGACTCTTCTGGTCCTTCCAGAGATTCCTTCTCGGCTTCCCCTGCCACCTCCTCTGAACTAGAGGATCCACTACCGCGGAAATGTGCTAAACTAAAGCCCTCACCTCCCTTAAAAACTTGTGTGGTTTCTGCAGATCCTAAGCTCTCATTAGGGTTCATATTTGGTTCGGACTCCGAGATACTGGTTTCACCACCTTCTTCATTATCTTCCTGTTGTAGGCCGTGGAATAGTCCGTCCAGCAAACTTACATCAACCGATGCCGGCTCCAAATAATAGTTCTGGCCCTTCGAGGAAGAAGCCTCCAAATCTCCTTTCTGTGTGAACAGTTCCTGCTTTGGCAACTGTCGCTTTCTGCTCTGAGTACCAATAGACTTGTTAGCATCATTTTGCTGGACAAGATGGGCAAAAATGGAGGGATTCTGCATAGTTTTGGCCAAGAAAGTCATCATCTGCCGCTGTCTTTGTTCTGTTGCAATCAGTCGTTGGCCTAAAAATTTCATGTTTTGATCCGTCGTTTGCTGTTGCTGCCGCATTTTGACCAGTTCATGCATTAAGACATTTTTATCTCGCTTCAAGTCCTCAATGTCTTCTTCAAAACCTCCGAACTTTCCCAGCTCTATAAGCCCCTGAGACGATTCCGCCCCTGCCTGCTGTTGCGTTTGATTTTGATTCAAAGGTTTACGTCGACGCAGTGTCTTTAGTAGATGCCTCTGGCCTCGAATAAATCCTTCGGCTGCAAACTCCCATCGATCTGAATCCACCTTGCGAAATCCCTGAATAGGGCAACCTCGTTAGCAGAGGAACAGCTTTAGTTTATGATGATAAATTCATTTCCAGCAATAACAATAAAGGTTTCCTACTCTCCGATTACTAAAATACACTTCGGAGACAATAATCACAAGCAGGACACAAGACTTCTTGCATAAGTATCGCGATAATGCGAACTGAACGAAGCAGAGCAAGAATAGGACAAGATTTAGGAAAAATGAACATACATATGAGTTAAGCTGCCGGACAAAGCTGGAAAAATTACTATGCTTGAAGTAGTTTGGAAGGACGCTGGTAGCAAGCTCGGGTGGACTCCAAACAATGAAGCTGTTACTGCGACTGCTCCATGAAACAATATCATCCGTATTGGGATCGTCGATCATATCATACGTTTTTGTAAGAAATGGAGGTGTGGCTAATCCCAGCAACGCCTCTGATGGCTGAGGAATAGTTGGATCATTAATAACAATGCCGCTTGAAGATGATGGATTTGTTTGAGATACATCCACCGCAGAGGTTTCTGCAGATAAGGTGATTGCAGAGTGTTCCATAGCTCCAACTTCACAAATATGATATCTAATGCGTTGCTATCCAACAGAAAACAGAATGACGACGAAGAACAAAGACGCAAACTAGTTGAATTTTTTGTTCCGCTTCGAAAAATCTTGGACTGGCATCGAAGCTTTCGCTCCGCTTCGAGAATTCAATCCGGAGCTGAGAAATTGGTCTCAAATGGATTCTTCAAAAGAAAAATGCAAGCAATCAGAAGTGAAGCTGTCTGTATCAATGCAATCACCTCAAATCTACTCCTCACATCTGAACTCAAATCTAAATGCAGGCGCTGTTTATACTTGTGGCAAGACAAGAGCAATGTTGGCTGTTTCTGCAGAAGAATTGAAGCTGAATTGTTGATTGTTGATGTCACTAACGAACAGCTGACGCATGAGAAAGACATCCGCGTCTTTGCTGAAGCTTTATAGAAGCCGAAGAAGGCAGGGGAGAAGAAAATCTGGAGAACAGAGACGACGAAGGAAGCGCTTCGGGATGGAGGGAGGAGGATCAGTCCAGAGAGGACCAGAACCGCGCACATGGAAAAAGGGGCTTCAAGGCCCTGAAAGCGAGGCTAGAGACGAATCAGCTTTCCCCACGTGTCGTGCCTACTGTAGCCTGCCAGCTATAAATATCTAGTACATAGCAGCCAATGGCAATGGCGGAATAGATCTGGTCGTCGGGATGCCACGCTGGCGATGGCTCAGGGCTGGGAGCTGGCAGGCCTTATGCGCTTTCCAGAATATTCTACAAATACGGTCGGTCTGTCAGTGGTGTTTTGTTCTCGAATCTTGTTTTTTTTTTTAAATATTGCAATGCCATAATTATGCACCATCTTATAAAAAATCTTTCAAACCTCCCTATTGCAAAAAACATTGTGTGTGTGAGTGTGCGTGCGCGTGAGTGAGAGTGAGTATGTAGTATTTTACGATCCTATTAGTGAGAACGCATGTGCTATGAATCTATTTCTGCATTTACATTCTTTTAGACTATTCTTGCTTGTAGTAGCCCATATCATTTTTGAGGTTTCTCTCAAAAATCCCATATATTAAGGAGTTTTTCGGTTACTAACAGGGGATATGCTTCTACTTGCCTATTTTTCCCTATAAAATCTTAAATTTATTACATAAAAAATCCTGCAAAATTTTATAGTTGTTGATTTTTGGAAAAAGATTCCATTCCTAAAGAATGCCAGCTTTCCCGAACACTGGTGATAGGATTTTTAAGTATGGGATTGACCACCCAAGTTTAAACCCCTCGCCCACACATGGGCGGTGTCCTGATCAAAACAACGTGATTTATCCACCCTTGCCTGGTGTGGTGGTGGAGGGCTCTTGGTGTGGCTTGACCACACAAGTTCAGAAACTCCCCCTCCCCCCCCCCAAAGACCTTCGCACAATCAGCAGGTGAACATAGAGAAGGTGCGTACCAATTGATATCAACCAGACACCAGTTCCCATGAACTGCAACAGATTTCAATGCTATAAGGATTTGCAGGGATTCAACAGCTATCTACAAATCCATAACAGTTCTATGCAAGTCATCAGGGTGAATCACACATTCCTCCCATAGAAGTCATCGCTGTCCAAAAAACGCCAAGCTGCCCAAACAGCTGCTCGCGCTTACAACTGCCAGTGCATTCATCACTTCCAACTTTACAATCACCTACCATCGCATTTGAACAACTAGAATTCTTTCACAAATGCATGTTTTCAGATCCTTAGAACTGCTATTCATTCATGCATCTATCCCAAAAGGCAATGATTGAAAAGTCCAGCGATGAGTACCATCGGAATACAAGCAAACTTCAGAACTTCTCATGAAGAATATCATTCAACCCCCTGGAAAACACAAGTGCGAGTTTGTACAAGTCTTAACTTGGGTTCAATAAACTGATCCAATGACCAGAGATACAACCGGTTTACAACTCTCAACTCTACACAGAGGCAACAAGTCAGATAAAAGGTTCCACTGGGGTCTCATTCTGCATGTTCTTTAAACTGCTCCAAACAATCATGACTTACTAACCTCTTAGCAATAACAAAATTGTTTCTACAGGGAGCTGTTTAAAACCAAACATGTACATTGAGAATCAATTGCCCTTGTACTCTGCTAGAAATGATCAGAACTGGATAACCTCAAATCCAATTTATGTCCATTAATATGCATGTCAACCGGAGGATCCTGAAAAGTTCCAAATCCTCACATGCAATTACTAGAGTCCAGTAATTCTTTTACTTTCAATTCATTCTTCTGGAAAAATTGGTTCACATCAATTCGTCAATGAATAAAAGTTAGTAACATGATTCAGGACAAATAGAATTCATGCAAGTCATTCAGCCATTTCCAAGCAGCAAATTGCTATAAAATAAGCAACAAGATCCACCAAAGCAGATCATTCAATAGCAATTGAAAGATTCCTCAAGAAACAGAGAATTACCAATGAATTTACACTAATTCACAACATCTTTACCAAAATCCACCATGTAGAAGTGCACTCATGCTTCAAATTGAAATAAGTGAATCAAATTCCCTTGAGAAAATAGGACTCCAATCGGGATGTAAATCCAGGTGCTCCTTACTTCCAAATCGATGTAGAACTCGACTCCATTTCGATCCAAGTCCGCATCTTAGCCGGGCTCTGATACAAATGTAAAGACCACTCGGGAAAACCCCTAAGATGAGGATAGGAAAACACAAGAGAGACTATGGAGCAAAACCACCCAACCAGACCTAGATCCCTCCTGGAGAATCCTCCTGGATCTAGCCCCCAAGCCATGCCATGTGATAGCAAGAGGAGAAGTGTGATTCTTGTAGGTATCAGATGAGCAGACACAAAACCAAAGTAGGTTTCATCTGACCCTAGATCAATGATAAAAAATGTGCAGGAAAAATCTTGAAATAGAAATTATCTCTAAGGAGGAAATTGTGGACTTAATTTCCAACAATGTCCACAATAAAATACAAGATAAGAAAATGTGCACTTTGTATACAAAATTGAAGGCTCTGATGCCAACTATTACCCATCTAGCTTGGGAATCGCCATAAAAAAACCTACACAATCTAGTGACAAACGCTTTGTTACCCACCATTAATAGAGTTGTTTTTGTTTCATCCTTATGCGCCTAAAATGGCGGCACCAAGTGGCGCCTTGATCAAAACTCCAACAATGATCGATGTCTTATACCATTGGCTATGGCTCTTAGTCCTCACTGTCGCACATCTTCATGGCTAGAGATAAATCTTGGCTATACTAGTGCTCGTACCAGAGACCAACTCTCGAGTAGAATGAATGGGTCCCACCTCCTTATACATAGTACAAGTGGGTCACACCTCAACTAGGGTTCACGATTAGATTTATTTCACAAGGCGACTTGAGATACTAACCAGTGTTGGGCTGATATATAGGTGCCCGGGTGGTATCAGCAATGGTATCAACAATGGTATCGTAGAACATACCTGCCCAGTATATGATTTTGCGATACTATGGTTAATATCGCTGCTTTAGCCCATCAATGCACATATCGATAGCCGAATTAGGGGCAAAAAAATTGAATTGAACATGGTATTAATATAGTATCCATTTTTAGTTAGTTTCCAAAATTTACATTTGTGATAAATATTATTCATCGTGTTCCAAAGACATTGGTGGGCACCAACAAAGTATTGGCCTTTAAAATCATATGCATATTACATTTAAAAAGGTCATGCTTTTCATTAAATCCATATTACCCTTTA
>MU834864.1:0-43566 GCA_029204225.1 Diphasiastrum complanatum
ACATAACAAAGCTTGATCCCAAAATGGTTTGTCAAGATTAGCACTTAACCTCATAGCTTTAGTACTTTTACATAAAGTCCCATTCTTCCTTTCGGCCACTTCATTTTGTTGTGGGGTCCTTGATGTTGTATACTCCCTCTTGATCCCATGCTCATCACAAAAGGCCTTGAACTTGGTAGATATGTACTCACCACCATTGTCACTCCTTAAGCACTTGATCCTTGGTGGAAAATTGGTTCTCCCTTGCATTCTTGAACTTGATAAAGACATCATACACCACATCCTTGCTCTTAGTAGCTAGATCCAACAAAATCTACTAAAATCATCAATGATTGTTACATACATTTTAGCTCCACTATTTCTAATTGTAGTAAATCCATGAATATTTGAATGTACAACTTGAAAAGGCTTTGTAGATCTAGATATAGATCTAGTATAAGGTAGTCTATGTGACTTAGACAAAACACAAGACTCACAAACTGTCGCAAAACTGTTCCTTTTTCGTTTCGTTGTCGCGAACTATTTTGTGTCTTTGAATTTTCCTTTGCGCAAAAAGCTTCACAAGAACCTAGACACGCGACTATACATCACAGAAAACATTCTATTCTAGCAATCAAGACAAATGGCACAAGACAAGGAGATGCACGAAAATAGAGCAACTGTATTATCAGTTTGATTTTGGAGCGACATCGTCAGTGTCTCGCTCGTTGGCGGCCTGACGCTCTACTCTTTCGCTGTGTTCTGCTCGTTGGTAGACTTTCATGCACAGCTCTTTCGTTCTATTATTTTCTTTTCGGCTCTACTCGCTATGTCTCTCTCTGTCTCTTATAGAAATTCTGTCTATATATTTAATCCAGAAAGGATAGTTCTTATCTCCATTGCGTGGAGTTTACAAGATAGCTAAATAGAGAATTACAAGAGTATTTAACGGTAATCAACTAGTCAGTTAATCTTCATCATTGCTACCCGTTTCAGCTGGGCGTGAAGTCTAGGACTCCAAGCCCATTGAGCTGTCAGCTGGCAAAGCAAAGGATTCCCCTTTGTTTCTTTCGTTTTCTTTTGTTCTTTTCGTTTCTTTTGTATCTTTTCATTTTGCGTCCCTTTGTGATTGTTGTGGTCGTGGAGGTTTACGATTCTCGAATGATTCGCGAATCATTTGTCCTTCGAGTCAAGGGACGTTGACTTTCACAAATTGTTCTCCGTTCGACCTTCACTTCGTGTTCGTGTTGCGGCAAAGTTGCAGGAGTTCACCATTTCTGACACTCCCTCTTGAACCTTGCATCTTTGCACGTTTAATCCAATTGCCTTTATTTGCTTGAAAAAGAGTGGCTTGTCAAGCGGCTTCGTGAGCAGATCTGCAATCATGTCTTCTGATTTTATATACTGGACTTGGAGCTCTCCTTTCGAGATTAAATCTCGAATGTGATGATACTTTAGAGGTATGTGTTTTGTCTATGAATGGAAGAAAAGATTATGGGACAAATAGATGACACTCTGAGAATCCATCATCATCGTGTTTGGTCCTTCTTGTGGTATCTTGATTGCCTCCAGCATCATCTGCAGCCACACTACCTCATTCGCCACCTTTGAAGGTGCGACGTATTCAGCTTCGCAAGAGGATTGAGCCACCAAGGTTTGCTTTTTGCATATCCAGCTGATTGCAGCTCGGCACGCTATGGTACATCCTCCAATTATGGACTTGCTGTCATCTTTGCAGCTCGTCCAGTTCGCATCACTGTAGTGGTGCAGCTCGATTTTTTTTTTTTTTCGTTTTTCTCAAGTGCATTTCGCCCTTTGTTCGATCTCTTTTGATCTCTAGCCCGAGGCATTTCGTTGCTTCTCCAAGATCTGTGATTTCATAACTTTGAAAAATCTGACTCTTCATGTCTTTGATCAACATCAAGAAATTTCCTATCATTAGGGAATCATCCACGAAGATTGTCGGTATCACAAAATCTTTTCCTACTCTTTTTATGTAGACATTACAGTTCAGTTGTGTAGGATTGAAGTCTAGAGACTTCAGAAGACTATCGAGCTTCTTACACCAAGCTCGTGATGCATGTTTTAAACCATAGATGCATCTTTGCAATCGACAGACATATTGTCGATTGTCGGGATCTTCAAAACCTTCAGGCTACTTCATGAAGATTTTCTCCTCTAGATCTCCGTGGAGAAAGGCTATTTTCACATCAATCTGGTGAATTTCTAGATTGTGTTGTGTGGCGTATGCAATGAGTAGTCTTATGCTTGTCATCTTGACCATCGGTGAATATGTGTCGAAATAATCAACACCATATCTCTGCGTGTAGCCCTTCGCGACAAGCCTTGTCTTGTAGCGGCCAATGGTGTCATCTGATTTCATCTTTTTCTTGTACACCCACTTGCAGTTGACTATTTTTCTCTTTTCTGACAGTGGCTCTAATGTCCATGCCTCGTTTCGTCTCATCGACTCGATCTCCTCTGACATTGCCTGCTTCTAGAATTCTCCCTCTAGACTCTGGATAGCTTCTTGATATGTAGTTGGCTCTTCAATGAAGCTATAGTACTCAAATTTTGTGTTTTTACTCCACTGAAGATTGTCAGAGTAACGATCTGGGGGTCTTCTCTGTCTTGTTGACCTTCTAGGTTCGTTTCGTCGTTGTTCGAACATTTCTTGTTCGTGGAGTTGATCCTCTGCTTCCTGCTGCTCTAGAGTCTGTGGCTCTGCATTCTGATTTGATGATTGTCTTCGATCTCCCTCTTGAATAGGCAACAGTGTGAAGTTCTCATGGCCTCTTTTGTCTTTCATTCTAGAAAATGTAGACTCATCAAACTTCACAACTCTGCTCGAAACAACCTTTTTCGTTGTTGGGTTGTAGAGCCTGTACACTTGCGTTCCGTTTGAGTATCTGACCATAATAATTTGTTCTAATTTGTCATCGAGCTTGTTTCTTTTTTCTTTTGGAATGTGCTTTTATGCTGCACATCCAAACACACGTACATATGATAGATCAGGTTTCATGCCTGTCCACATTTCGTATGGTGTTTTGTTTTCCAACGCTGTCATTGTTGATCTGTTCTGTAGGTGTACAGCTGCAGCTATTGCCTCAACCCAGAACTGACTTGGCAATTGAGCCTGTGCCATCATGCATCTGGCTCCTTTGACTAGCGTTCTGTTTCTTCTTTCTACAACACCATTATACTCTAGTGTGTATGCAGGAGTGAACTGGTGTTCTATCCCCTGTTCCTCGCAGAATTTTGAGAATTCTTTGCTTTTGTATTCACCTCCATTGTCAGATCTGAGAATTTGTATCCTTTTTGAGGTGTGTCGCTCTACAAATGCCACGAACTTCTTGAAGGAATCAAACACTTCAGATTTCTTCTTCAAATAAAAGATCGTGGTCATCCGGTTGTAATCATCTATGAACGTCAGAAAATACCTCGAACCTGAGAGCGAATCCATCTTCATCGGTCCATAGACATCAGAGTGGACGAGCTCAAGAACTTCCTTGGCTCTTCTTCCCTCATGCGTGAATGGATTCCAATGTTGCTTGTCTTTCTGATAGGCTTCGCAGAACTCAGTTTTGGGCCTGACTTGTGACTATGTCATTTTTGCTTATGTCATACAAGCTCCGCATGTTCAGATGATACATTCTCCTATGCCAGAGCTGATCTTCATTTTCTAATGCATTTAATGTGCTATCAGAGTAATTGATTATCTTGGCGTGGTAGAGGCTTCCTTCTCTGCATCCGACCGTCAGCAACTTGTTTGTCATTTTCTCGATCATACGACATGTGTTGCCATCAAATAAAATTCGAATGCCAAGATCTGCCATCTTGGAGACAGATAGCAGATCTGTGGCTCTGATACCATGTCGCAAAATTGTTCCTTTTTCGTTTTTGTTGTTATGAATGATTTTGTGTCTTTGAATTTTCCTTTGCGCGGAAGCTTCACAGGAATCTAGACACGTGACTACACATCATAGAACACATTCTATTCTAGCAATCAAAACAAATGGCACAAGACAAGGAGATGCATGAAAATAGAGCAACTATATTATCAGTTTAACAAGTACTGACAGTGGGCTTATAATACACATGCCACGGTGTTTTATTTTTATTTTTTATTTTACTTTGTTGCTAACATTATTTCCAACCTTATTTGATTGGCGGTCCCACGCCAATGGTAATAGAAAGAACCTCGCTCCTTATGGTGTAGGAGGAGTCAAAGTCAGTGCCGCTTGTAGACATGGAACTTTTTGTGAAGTGCTGCTCTATAGGAGATGAAGCTTTGAAGAAGGATGAGCGTCTCCAGAGATTTGGTTCTTCGATGGTTTGTATTTCCAATTGCTCACGTTGATGATTCAATGGATGATGTACAAGAGCTTGGGTTGTTGAACAACACAAGGTGAGAATGAACGGTAATGAGATGAAGGTGAGGGTAAGTGGCAAGATGTGAGTCGCATATGGGGGGTGGTGGAGGTGGGCGAATAGATCGATGGTTTGTTGCTCATAGTAGTCTCTTGAAAATATAATGTGGTAGAATTGTGTGTGATTGTCACATTGTAACTTAATTGTACCGTTGAGAACTCCATAAAGGACTGCTTGGAATAGAGGCTTGAACGATTGCCCTTTTTTTTTGTATAAAGTAGTGCCGTTTGAATAGTCAACAAGTGAATAACTTGCCATTTTTTGTAATTGCGAAAACACCACTTGTTGTGTTGTAAAAAATATCCAAGGTCCTTTTGATAATATGCTTGTCTTGGCTCGGCGGGAGTTCTGCATTGGCATCTTTTGTATGATGTAGATGTTGTAGACTTGTCTGCTCCACGAAGTGCTTCAAGTGAGAACTAGAGCAAGTTCAGAATGATCAATCGGGTGGGAATGAGGACTTGAAGCATGGATGAGAAAAGTGATATGAAGCTTCAAGAGTAATTACATGGTGGATCATCGGGGAAGGAATGGGTGTGGACAAGGGATGATAGGGATCTTGTGTGTCTTTTTATACATGTTCATAACCAATGCTCAATGTACAATTTTCCAAAGAGTCATCATTTTTTGTCGTTGAAAATGACATTTGTTTTTGGGATTGTGTATCTATAGTTCCATTTACTGATGGATTTGAGATTTCTTCGTCATTGCAACTTTTGAGCTTGTTGAAGTAGCTGGCATGGATATATAGCTGGAAAAGCGTGAATTTTGTATCGCTTACGTAAAACCAACTACTGAACATTCCATCTTGTTGAAAAGATGGATCGTTTGTTGGATAATATTGGTAGCCAGATAATGTGCTCCATTGATTTCCAAATAGAACATATGTTGTGAAGTCCCTTAACGGCTTTTCTCCAACCTATATGTTGTTTCTTCGGAGTCCACTCATGAAAAAAAATACTGCGTGGAAGCATGTGTGAGTAGTCTCTGGCTTGTGTCTTCTGAGTAGTGATTTTTCCTCACATTTGAATTGTGCTTTCTGGTTGCACAACATCACTTGTGAAGATAATTTGTGTTGGCCACACACCGGTAGATAATATCTGATGGAGTATGGTGATAATTGCGGTGCACAAGGTATTGTTGTTGTGTAATCTTTCTGACTCTGTACAACAATTGAATGTTTTGGAATAGAAGCTGAAAGTCACGCCTGAGTACTTTAAAGATTCTTTGACTGACAGACATGCAAGAAAACAAAAACATAACGTAAAAGGGTGTAAAAAGAAAAGTAAAAAAATGAGCAAACTAAAAGAACATGCTCACAAAACGACATAGGTTACGGACTTACAAACACATATTCAGACTCACATAACAAACGTCAATCAGTAAATCTCCCAGAAACAGCACAACTGTGTCAGCGCAAGCGTGAAGGACAATCCTTAACATGGTGGTCAATGCCACAATTTTCACAAGCTAGTGGAAAACGAAGGTTGTCTGGGCAACAAATACTAGAATGTTTATCTGCACAGATAAAGCATCCGTGTATTACGGGAAATTGTTGTGTCGTAAACACAGCTTGGTTTGGATCGTAGATCAGGGCATTAGGTTCATACGGATAATATACCACTGCTTCAAAGGAGTATCCTGGTGGAGTAGTGGCGTCCACAAAATAAGTTGATAGATCTACGGAATTTGGATCAAAAAATGCACAGCTGGTTGTGAAACGGGTTGATTAACGACAAACTGCTGGTGTGATTGGAACTGATTGGGTGCAATTGGTCGTGGTTGATAAACTCCTAGTGGTGGCATGGGTTGTTGTGGAGTGAAGGGGCGGTAATCCTGATACATAGGTCTGGGTGCTAGTGGGAGATGGGTTTTTAGATGGGGACACTCATTAGCAGTGTGATTCTACGAACAGATAGGACACCATACATGTTCTCTTGCTGGAAAAGATTTATCAACAATATTTTTCATAGCATTTTGGAAATAAGCAGTTAGTTTGTCCATGTGAGTTTGTTGAGCTTGCTGCCAAGTTTCCATTTGATGTAGAAGTTCTGAAGATTGGGCTACATTCTCAATCTTCTGGTTGTGAAGGCGTTCGAGGAGTTTGGATTTCTTGTCGCGATAATCAAAGTCTTCATCGGACCCCTCATCTTCTTCGCGAATGGCATCAGTCATGACATCCTTAAGTAGATCATAAAGATCAACTGGTTTCAGTTCTCGACGGATACTTTTAGGGAGTCCAACCAAGAACAATTTCATGGCCATTCGTTCGGTGATATGCTCATCAACACATTCTATTTTGAGATGTTTAAAATGTTCAATGTAGCTTCTTACAGACTCTTCGCGACGCATCTTGATATGTGTGATTTGGATGAATGGATTTTGAGTCAGTTTAGAAAGTTTGAAACGCTTGATAAGAGCGTCTTTGAGGGTATTCCAAGAAATAAGATGAGGAACTTCTAGGTTGAGATACCAGTCTTTGGTTGTTCCATAGAGCACCATAGGAAATAGTTTGAGCTTTTCAGTTTCAGAGGTGTCTCCATAGAAGTGACATGCATTATCAAAGTTTTGAAGAAATCTAACTGAGTTAGATTCTCCATCGTACTTTGGTGTAGCAATGCGTGGGATTCTGCGTTCTAGGCATGGAGGTGCAAGATTAGAAGATTCAGCACAATCTCGTGACATGATGCAGAATGAGAAACAGAATAACAGTACAAATGATCAGTTTAATACTGTACTTGGTCACAAAAGGTCAAAAAAGTGGTTTACTTGCAAGATAGTGAATTTGGTAGAATCTATACTTTCCTGGAGTAATAGAATTTGCAAACAAGCATAGAACTCGCAAACAGGCTGTTGAATCATAATACAATACTTGCGAATTCTGATAGATAATTTTCACTGACAAAATATGAATTTTTTAATTTTTTTGACTTTTTTGTAAAGGATAGAATTCGTAGAGGATGTATGGAAATCGTTCAAACTGTGAGCGACTTCGTGGCATGGTCGGCGAATTTCGATACTGAGAATTTTTTTAAAAAAAAATTTAATTTTAATTTTTTTAATTTTAGAATTCGCTAGAAATCGTGCATATTGTGGACGATTTCGTGGTATGGTCGGCAAATTATGATAAGGAGTTTTCACAGAAAGAAGATGAATTTTTAATTTTTTTTGGTTTTTTTTGTAAAGGACAGAATTCGCAGAGGATGTATAGAAATCGTTCAGACTATGGGCGATTTCATGGTATGGTCGGCGAATTTTGATACTGAGATTTTTTTTTTTTTTTTTGTTTTAGAATTCGCCAGAAATCGTGCACATTGTGGACGATTTCATAGTATGGTCGACGAATTCTGATAAGGAGTTTTCACAAACAAAATATGAATTTTTAAATTTTTTTGACTTTTTTTGTAAAGGACAAAATTCGCAGAAGATGTATAGAAATCGTTCAGACTATGGGCGATTTCATGGTATGGTCGGCGAATTCTGATACTAAGATTTTTTTTTTAATTTTTTTTTTAAATTTTTTTTTTTTTTAGAATTCGGTAGAAATCGTGTACATTGTGGACGATTTCGTGGTATGGTCGACGAATTCTGCTAAGAAGTTTTCACAGACACAATATGAATTTTTAAATTTTTTTGCTTTTTTGTAAAGGACAGAATTCGCATAGAATGTATAGAAGAATCGTTCAGACTGTGGGCAATTTCGTGGTATGGTCGACGAATTCTGATACGGAAGTTTTGCTGACAGATAAGAATAATAGTGGAAAAAGTGATTTTCTGTTAAAAACAGGCTAAATCTCTGAGATAGAATTCGCGGAGCTGCTGGAGGACTGATCTTACATAGATCTAACCTCAGTGAAGCCGGCGAATTTCAACACAAAGATTTGAGTGGAAAACAAAGGATTTTGATAGTAAAAGAGTGGGTTTTCGAAAAATGTAAGCAGGGTTAGAATTCGTGGAGGTGATAGAATGGAAGATCAATGTCTGTTATGGTTGCAGACAGACCGGCGAATTTTGATATGCTTGTTTGGTCGAAAAAAAAAAATGTCACTTGAGTCACTTCTTTCAAAGAAAATGCCCAAGTTGACACTTTTATTGCTTCCTCCCGGCTTGATAGGTTGCTCAGCAGCTCTTGAAGGACTTGGAGAGAAGTCTTGTGTTGTAGTGTGAAGGAAAATAGCAAGTAAGCATACACACAAGCACGTTAGTAAAAAAAAAAAACAAGTAAGCTATGTAAAAAAAAACTTAGAAAGCGGCAACGGCGCCAATGTTGGAAGTATTTCTACTTTCTATGGTGGCTAGGTCTAATGAAGAGTTTGTGCGTAGTATAGTGGTAGACCGGTCGTCCACCTTCTAAGTTCTACAAAGCTTCACAACTGTGAAATAAAAACATAGATGAAAAGGGAGCACCAAGGCTTCCCAACTGGTGCTCGAAATAGAAACTAATTAAGGTGTGGCTAAGGCGATACCCAACTAGCCACTACTTGGAAACTAAATAAACTTGCTAAGGCGGTACCCAACTAGCAAGGATCAACAATAAACTAGGCTTGCTAAGGCTTCCCAACTAGCAAACCGTAAAACTAATACTAACTCCCAAAGGGAAATGAAATAATAAATTGCGGCTAACTAAATAATTAACAAATAAAGCATGCCACAATAATCCAATGAAAGGAGGCAAGAGGAGGCCCGAGCACCTTTCCTCAAGCTATGCACCTCCCAATGAAAACACAAAGAAATAGAATGATAATCTCAAAGAGAGAGCAATTTAGCATAATCTTAGAGTGTTGTTTTACAAGGGAAATGCCTCTCTTCTTATAGCAAGAAGGGCCTTCTATAAGCTTCTACTAACTTATGGGGTTATTTTCTAAAACTTGCAATTCTAAGACTTCTAAACTTCTCCACTTCTAACTTAGAACGACTAAGACTCTAAACTTAGAACTCAAGATAACTTAGAATCTTTTATTTTCTAAGCTTAAGTTTCTAAGTTTAAGTTCTCTAAGTTAAGTTTTCTAACTTAGAAGTTTAGAATTTAATTAAGTTTCTACCCATGGACTTATAACACACATGCCATGGTAGGAGTTTATTAACAAGTACTCACAGTGGGCTTATAATACACATGCCATGGTGTTTTATTTTACTTTGTTGCTAACACTCTCCTTCTTTTTGCCACTTGAAGAAGCATCCACTTGATTTTGCCCTTTAGACCACTTACTTTTGGTTTTGCCCTTTGTGAACATAGCATTCTCTTGAAGTGTCAATGTAGATCCACCTCTTGCTTGAAGCCTATATTCTTCATCTCTTGAAGATCCATCAGACTTGGCAAAGTCTTTTGAATAGCAATACTTTGAACAATGTTAGCATGGGCATCTAACGAGCCATTAAGAATCACTTGAATAAGCTCTCCTTAATGTTTTCATCAATGCAAGCCAACTCATCATTCAATGCTTTCATCCTCAAAACAAAAGTCTAAAAACAAAGTTGGCCTCAATATGCCAAATATGAAAATATAACAAATATGATCAAACTAGTTGAATCTTTCACAGCTACTACTATATGGAAGTGCTCTCTCCTTGTACATACAATCTTTTTGAGAGTTAATATAATTTTGGACATGTTTTTTTGTAACACATTCTCCCTCTACCTGAGAGCTAGTGTGTAAAGGCCCAAAAGGATTACCCCTAAGATAAAGATAGGAGAACACAAAAAGAGAGACAATGGAGCCAAACCGCCCAACCAATCCTAGATCAAACTTGGATCTAGCCCCCAAGCCATGCCATGTGAAACAAGAGGAGAAGAGAGAAACTGGTAACCTAAACTCAATATGTCGACGAGAGAATCCCTACCTCATTATATAGAGAGTAGAGTCCTGTGCATGAAACCATGCAACCCCCATGCAGGTCAACTATAAATAGATCACATCTATTCATGCAGTCCTCCTGCCTATATCCGTCACACGTACATGCAATACTCCGTATGTCTCAATTAGAGTGTCTGGGTCCTCTCAAGGTAATTAGTCACAAACTGGCCTTGACATGGAATTAAATCATGGCATGACCAATAATCTCGAATATTGGAGGTCCGGTCTACCATATTAGAAATATTTCAGGTCCTTAACTGAATATGGCCATAACATAGTGAACTTTATCTCTCTACTTGAGAGCTACATGTTTGGTTTTGTCTCTCATAGTGAATTTCACTTAGTTTTTTCATGTGGATGTGAAAATCTAGCTTGTCTTTGGATGATCATAACTTTTGATGTAGACGAGCTCTTGCCTTGATTCAAAGTGTGTTAGATAGTCCTTGAAAATGCAAGTTTATCTAGCCTAGATGGATCTTGTGCATGGTCCTCAAATCCCAATTTTGACATGGTCTCAGAGCCTAGGTATATGGATGCTTGAAGTTTGATCTCCATGAAGCAAAATTTTGAGTAAAAATTCTAGGTTTGAGAGTGCTCTTCGATCCCAATTGCCTTCTAGCTTCAATTTGGCCAATGAAGGATTGTTTTGAGTGATTCCTTGGATCATATGTGAGCATTTAATGTATGGAAAGTACAGGCCATGTGTGAGTTGCATCCACTCTGAAATTTTGTAGCAAACTCATCTTTGATCCATTAAGCTCAAGTAGACATTTGTTGGAAAGAGCATCAAGTGTAGATTGAGAAGACCAAGCCCCCAAGAGTTGTTGATGAATGGATCTAATGTTTGAGGGTAGGTAGGTGTGCCCACCTGGTATTTTTTTTTTGGCTAGCTATTCACAATAGAAGTAAGAGCGCGAGCTTGTTGTTGTTGGATCGGCAGTGTGTCAAATAGCTAGTATGAATGAAGAGTGATCAAGCAGTACATCATTGCAAGAAGAAATCACTAGTATGAGACAAAATTACAATCTTGATTAGAACAAAATGATCTTAACAGATCATAGTACATGGGCATGAAGAACCGTGTCACACTAGTTGTTGCGTTTCAGAACTGTTTCACGCTTCGTTACTTGATTGATGATTTGCCTACTGATATATACAGTTAAATGATCATTGTAGATGAATGACTAAGTTCAAGGGTAAATGATTGTACATCTTCACTAGTTCTACTTGATCCATCCTATATTGGATACCAGTCATTGTAATATTAAATAGAATGTACATAGTAGATGAATTGTCAACATCATCCTTTGATTGCGACTTGGGTCAGAATGGTTGACAGTATTGAAATAGGTTTCGGATCGAATTAAGTGCTGGGTCGAAATAGGTGTTGGGTCGAAATCGCCCATTTGACCTAGGCCATGATTGAAATCAATTTTGATTCTCAGGGGTCAAAACTAGACTTTGATTCTCTATGCACATTTTACAATTTTGAGTATTTACAATTTAGAATGCTCATCAAAAAGTGAGTTTCCACTTGAGCTTTGAAACCCAACACTCCCCTTTAATGTGGATCTTAAATTTTTTTGATTTTCAATATAATATGGTTGTCTTTTGATTGTCATAAAATCTATCCTACAGAATGAGTGAAACTTCCTTGCTCCACATTTTCCCTGAGATAATGATATCTGATTTCTATATATTTGCTTCGAGAGTGAAATCTCGGATTTGAGGATAGTGATATTGTGCTTTCATTGTCACAATAGAGAATGGTTGGTTGTTGTTGAGCAAGATCTATTTCTGCAAGCAAGTTTCTGAGCCAAATTGCCTCATTGATCCAAGCACAAAGTTCAGAAACATAATTTTCAAAAGAATAAAGTGCGTTGTATTTTTTTCAATGCACTTCAAACATATGAAGTAAACTGCCAACACGATCCTTTACATATGGTTTTTCAAATCTAAGCCTCTTCCTAAATGTTCCTATGGTCACGCTCTTGATTCTCTTGGCACACATCTTACATGTTGCCCTTCTAATGGAAATCATATGGCGATTCATGATTCCCTTTATGATGTACTTGCATCTATTGCACATGAATGTGACTTTCATGTTATTCAGGAACAAACACATATCTTGTCTGTGTCTGAGTCATAGTCGTATAGTCATCGAGATGACCTTGTTCTCTCATGTGAGAGGGTTTTCACTCGTGGGAATGTTGTTTTTGATGATCCTTCGTAGCCAGACCTCCTTCGAGCTTCCACTACCCAAGGTGTTGTTGCTTCTCATGCATTGCACGGTAAAAAGCGAGATTATTATCATCGTGCTCTCATAGAATAGAAGACTTTATTCCTTTTGCTTTGGAAACTTATGGGTGGCTTCATAAAAAATTCGCTGAGTTTATATCAAGCTGTGCAAGATTTGGAGTGAAACTCCAAGGACGTGATGCCTCACCTTTATCTATCACTACATCCTTCTATGATAAACAAGTTTCTACCACTTTAAAATGCATATAAGTGCTTGCAATAGTTCCAATTGGTTGCAGGCATGGTTGCTTCACAATTTCATGCACTACTCAAACTTGCAACTATTTTAGGTAGTGAATTGCATGAAGTCCTATGCTTTGAGTAGATACTTTATTGCGTGTTTGCTATAGTTGATTTACAATCTCATGTTGATTTACGGCCATTATATGTACATGCAAGTACTTGATTTTCTCATCTTTTAATATGGCTATGGAGGAAAGACTAGCAATATATTGCGTACACTTTTATCTTTATCAGTGAGATGGCTGGAAGATCTTCAGAGGGAGGGATGGCTTTTGAGTGAAGCTCCCAAGGGAGAGGGAGAGAGAAAATGGGAATGAGCGTGGGCTTCAGGTTACTACTCGGGCTATGGCAAGTGCGAGGTTTTTGTAGCGCTGCTCGATTGATCGTGCCAGAAGCTGCAGTAAGTAAAGGATCTACTAAGAGCTCCTGCCTCAAGAGCCGTCACTTGAAAGCTGCAGCATCGGCTCTAGAAAGCTATCTGTGCAGAAAGCAGGGAATATCCTGTGAGGATGCAGCTTTTGTGTGCACAAACTCGCCTATTTTTCTTAGGAAGCTCGTGGACTTGGCGACAAATGAGCGTGCAGGTGATGTTTGTAAATCGCCAAAAATGAGCATGGAGCCTTTTGTTGAAGCTCTTCTGGAAAAGGAAGGGGTTCATGAGATGGAGCTCTTTCTGGAAAGCATTGGAGCGAGCTCTTTTGAGTTTGACAAGCAATTAGGGTCTGAAAGGCCTTTGGGAGGCCAAGCGGGGTTGCTTGCTGGTGTAGCCATCTTCGAGAGCGTCGGCATATCCAGAAAAAAGCTGTGGAAGATATTTGAGCATGAAAATAATCTCCTTAAACTTACGCCTGCTGAGGTGAATCGTAGCTTTGTGTCATTGAATAATCTTGGGGTTAATAAGAAGCATTTTCCAGGATTGCTGCGAGGTTGCCCCTCCGTGCTGGGATGGAATCTAGAGGAAGCCCTCAGGCCGATGTTAGAACATTTGGAAGAATGGGGCATCAAAGAGCAGGTTGTAACTTACTTTGTAAGGTCAAGGCCTCATGAGCTGATTAAACTTTCAAACATAGATCACAATAGATTCAAAACTTTGATGTTGCAGTTTGGATTGTCAAATTCTCAGATTGCACGGATTGTACAGAATTTCCCACCAGTTTTGGTTGAATTTTCTGAAGATTGTTTAGAAGCTAATGTTAAGATTCTCAGAGAGTTAGGACTTACAGATACAGAAATTGGAAAAATGATTTTCCAGTTTCCAAGGTTGTCATTTGCAAGAAGGGACAACTATCTAAAGCTTAATATTCTTTATCTTGCTAGCATTGGCCTAGAAAAGAAGTCTATCGCTAGGTTCATACTAAGACATGCAAAATTGATGTCTGAGAAAATTGAGGACAGCTTGGAACCCAAAATTCAGTTCTTCAATGGTCTAGGTTTGGAAAGGAAGCATTTCAAAAATTTCGTTTCTTCATATTTCACTCTCACCAAGTGCAGCCTTGAAAATAATCTTATCCCAAAGCTTATGTTTCTGGAGGAACTTGGTATGGACAAAAGCAGTGTTGCAGAATTAGTCATCAAATTCCCTAGTTTTCTTGGATACAGCCTAGAGCAAACCTGGAAGCAGAAAATTCAATTTCTGGAGGATCTTGGCGTAAGCCGTGACAAAATAGGAAGAGTTTTTATAAAATATCCTGCCATCATAACATGTAGCATTGAGCACAATTTGAAGCCTAAAGTGAAATTTTTGAAGAGTGTAGGGTTTAATGCTGAAGATATAACAAAGCTAGTGATCTTGAGGCCTTCATTCCTCGGTTCATCAACCAAAAGTTTAACTGACAAGATAGACTTCCTAAGGAAGTTAGGGTTTATAGTGGGTACTTATCAGTTGGCAAGAGGTCTTGGGTGCTTGTTTGCAATGAGGTGTGATCTATTAGACTCTCGCATTGACCAGTTAGTGAGTTTGGGTCTCTCTCATGATGATGTGTGTGCTATGGTAAGAATGTTACCGACTTTGCTTCAATTGAGACATGAGCATTTACGAGAAAAGGTTGACTACCTTATCAGTACAATGCAGTACTCTGTGGAAACACTTTCAAAGTTTCCTCAATTCTTAACTTATAGTCTTGAGCAAAGGATCAAACCTCGCTATAGATTACTAGCATGGCTGCAAGCAAATGGCTTGTTGAAACAGGACTATAACATTATGCATGGCTATCTCCACACAGAGGCAGCTTTTATGAGGAAATATGTTAACCTTCATCCTGGAGCTATTGTGATCTATAGGGGAGATGTGAAGGAGTGACAAGAAATTTTTTCTTCTGGGTGGAGTCAGACTCCAAACCGTAAGGAGGAGGAGTATCATCCTTCAACAGCAATCAGCAGGCCACTTATTGGAGGGCTGAAGCAATTGGATTTTGACTGCTGCAACTCATTCGATTTTTGCTAGAAGTTGGTTACGAACCCTACGAATCACCTGAGGATTTTTTAAATCACATGCAGTTGCCTCCTGATCAGGGTTGTGCACTTTAACAGAAGTGGCTTCTCTAGAGTATCCTTCCAGACAAGCCCTAGAAATTATTTGTACTTCAAAAAGTTTGAGTTTTCTTCAGTCATCAGAGATACAGGGTGAATTATTTTCTGGTTATTTCATCGGCCATCTATGAAGAACCCTCCAGCTCTTCATTCAGAAGGAATTGCTGTAGTATCCTTGAGTGTGTTTCATGACAAGCATACATGCCTCATAGATTTGATAACATGCACGAATGCAAGTGAATGTAGATCCAAGATGTTACCTACAAGAGGCTTTTCTGATTCATGATTTGTTTATGCTTGCCTGGTCTAAGCTTGTTACATGGCACACATCAGAACCCCATCTCTGATTCTGCTTCTACTTGATCAAGTAAGCTACTTTCTCTGGTTGGAATCATTGTCCGTTCTAGATGCATGATTTGCTAGGGTATCTTCGTAAGATATTTTCAATTTTAGAAACGGCTTTACGTGAAATAATTGTGTTGTTTGATTTCAGATGCATGCAGATTGATGATGATGTTAAAGTTGTGCTCTTGACCACCATTCATGATAGTAATTCATTTATGCAGCAAAAATGGTGGTAATGAAATGCAATAGGTCAGGTATAAATGCTTCTGCCCCTGAAGTATGCTTCCTATAAACAGGGGATAAGGTGAGAATGATGCTCGAAAGGGTGTTCTGGTTGTCTATTATACTTTACTGGTATCCTTAAAAATGTCTTTTATATGTTTCCTTCCTCTTGATGTCGAAATGCCTTCTGAATTTGTTCAAATCAATGCTACCTTGTAGAGAGCTATAGATCCAGGCAGCAGTATCATACTTATGAACTGGGATGATTGGTTATGTTCATGTGTGTGTCTGGGTGCGTTCATGGGTGCTATATTACCTTATCTTAACAAGAGATGTGCAAAATGAGTGGAATGTTTAGTGAAAGGAACAGAGCATTGTTTGATGTAAGCTACTTGCCCATGATGTGTTCTTCTGAAATACGCATTTTAATCTCTAGCAGTTTCATGAACATCAATGCAGTTTTAGTGTCATATCTCGGAGACCAAAGCCACGTGAGAAGTAAAATCCCTTCTTTCCTCGTTTTATGTTATGTGATTTTCACCACATGCCTTGTGCTTTTGGTTGCCTCTTTTGCTTTTCCTTTTGGTTATTTGCTTCTTAGGTCATACATAAGCTTGATTGTCAATTTTTGCTTCACATAAGTGAAGATTCAAGATACATTTATAACTTATATGAAGGTTAGATCGAAACAAATTGGAAGGGCCCAACCAATAGACAAGATACGTATAGATGATAATATCCGATTATTGCAAGTCAACTTGCTTTGTATATATATTGGTATTAGTTTTGACTTCAAACTTTTGTCAACCAGCCCTTATTTGTGGGTAGGAAGGAACATGGTTGCAACCTTTCAATCTTATTGTGCATATTTTGCTTACAATGGCAGGGCTCATGTAATTGAAGGGCTTCATATTGTGCTTTATGCCTTGAACTGAAAAATTTGTTATTGACTAAACAAATTGTTTGTAAGTTGGAAATGTTTTTTTTCCTCATTATTCTAGTTTGTCACTAGCTACATGAGCTCACATGTACAAATCATTTTCTAGTTGAAGATGTTTCTCTTTGTTATCCAAAAGTGACTTCACAATCACCACAAGGGGTTGTAGCCATTGAAAAGTGTGCCATAGGAATGCTTAGAAAACTAAGTCAAAGCGACTAAGCAAAAGCAAGAGACTTACTAGATAGAATTGTATACTTCAAATATAAAATGAGCTTTTAGGTTAGTTGTGATTGCATCAATCTGGTCCACTATGTTGTTGTGATATGTTATAGCTCCTTCCATGCGAAGGGATCTTGCCTTCGTGTACCACTTTGGCATATTTGAGTGTTGAAAACAAATGTTCTTATCCGATGATTACTTGGATTGATGGAGTGCGTTGAGGGATACTTGATTTGAATGGATATACTGGAAGCAAGTTGTACGTAAGTATGGTTATCTGTGTTAGGCCTCGTTTGTGGTGTTTTTGGTTTTGTTGCGAGAGAGTTGGCTACCTTACATGTCTTGTATTGTCTCAAGTTAGTTCATGCCATTTACGAACTCACTAACATATTTTTTCTTCAACTATTGTGCTACTTGCTAAGAAAAGTGCATCACAACGATAATTCACCTTATACTTTGGTCCCTTTTTTTGTATTTTATTTTTTATTTTGATTTTGTCTTGGACATGTTGACAAGTTGTGGTCCATGAAAATGAAAAATATGTTGGCAAGCTTCAAACATTGACAAAAGATGTATCTACATTATTGTAGGCTCTTGATACCCATCACCAGTACCTTCAGAACTTGTTTTAAAGTCTTTTGCAATACATAGTGTGGCACAATGCAACATCCAACACGCTTTTTGGGGTACTCTGCTGTATGGAGTTCAATGTTCCATTCACACCAATTTAGTCACATGTCAACAAAAACTTGATCCATCTGCAATGGGATTGGCTCATGGATTCGCAACAGCAGAGTTTTGGAACGTCTGAATACTACATAAGAAAAACCCTAGAATTTGTTTTGTAATTGTTGCAAACGACAATTCTTGGGCACATTGTTTTGGAGATTGTTGAGGTCGTGGATAGAGCAATAGGAGGCAAAAATGCATGTATGAGACTCTATGTCAAGGTAGCGATCTATGGAAGGTGATTGTAGCACAATGGAGATGGAAAAAGTGTGTGTGGAGATTTGCAAGCAACACTTTTCTTTGCTTTGTTTGGAGGCTATGCATCATTTTGAGTGAATCATGTTGCTAGGATTGGTTGTAAAGTTACTAGGGAGAGAATGATTGCATGTTTTCAAGCCTCGTTGGCGTAGGTGGTCAACATAAACATTCATGTGATTGATGTGCATGAGGCCCTTTTTGTGTAGATGTTTCTAGGTTTAGGATTTAGGGGCTTAGGGTGCATCTATTGGCATTAAGAGTTAGTGTTTGGCAATTTCAAAGGTGTGTTAGCTTTTTGTTTTTCACCTATCTACTTGCGTTAAACTTTTGATCTTTTTTTAGGGTTTTGGGGTTCTATAGCCATGCCTATGGTGGGACTTGCATACAAACGAGGATGATCTCTTGGAATGAGGGAGTAGTTTTTGTAGAGACAAGTGTTTCCAATGCCATTTTTTCTATTGCAGTTGTAACTTTTATAACACGATGACAAGAATCAAGTTGCATTTGCTTGGTTTGATCAAGTCAAATGGGAGGTCATGGGCATTACTTTGTGTATGACAAATGATTATGTACCAAAGCAAGAGTGCTACTGAGCACATATGGAGGAGAAACAGTAGTGAATGGACAAGCGCATGGGCCTAGGTTACAAATTGGTGGGCAATTAGGTTTTACTGGCACAAGATTAAGGGTTGGCAGCATTTGTGCATCTTTTAGCACCAATATTCGTCCATCACAACTTATTTCACCATCAGTCGTAGTAGGGCCATCATGGCCTAGTTCATCATCAATAGTAGTAGCAAGGCCATCATGGTCTAATTCATCAACAATAGGTCCATCACGAACTTCTTCGGCAGAGACAGGGCCATCATGATCTCCATCAGTAACCATAGCAAAGCCATCATCTACAAGAGAAGCATTTCCATTAGGATGGAGTACACTCATGCCCCAGAGTCAAGCCACAACTGTATGCACTTGCACAAGAAAGGGTTGGCCGACATAAATAGAGCACAATGCCTGCAAGGTGGCAATGGACAGACTTTTACAATGGCTACCTTGCATTTGCTTTGGCTGACACCAGCATCTTCCAGGACATGATGATTGCAGCTTGTGATACGACTTGAGATCCCCTACACGTGAGGCTTTGCACACTCACCATTTAAGAGAGGAGAGAGCTTGACTCTATATGACATATATAGGCCACATGTGGTTGCTCTTTTCTATCGGCTAAGTGGATTGATATTAGTCACATGCCTATTATCAACATCTTAGTTTCATGTCTGTTGGGCACTATATTTTCAATGATGTGTATGCTTTTCGAGTTGGCATTGTTGAGTCGAGAAAGTTTAGTTATGAGCATATACGTATAACAATCATTGATGTGGGGGTGCAACACGTGGTGCAGGTGGGCACTGACAATGCCAACAACTGTGTGGTCATGGGTGAGCTTTTAGAGAAAGACAATGGCAATGGACCCCGTGTATTGTTACCACATTGCATCAATCTTTTGATGCACTACATAGGAGGCCTCCCCTGGGATTTTCACCATCACGTCCATTGTTATCTTCTTGGTCATATTTGTGACTAAGAGGAAGAGGGCCCTTGCCATGATCAAGACATTAAACTTATTGGATTCAAAGAAGCCAACACCCATGCACTTTGCCACCACTTTGACCTACATTGTGCTAGATGACATCCAACCATGAGTTCACACTGTGGCATCATAGCAACAAGTTGACTAGACTTAAGTTTCAAAGCATTGTTTTTGAAGATGATTTCTGGCAGCAAGACGAGCACCTGATTGAGGTCCTACAACCAATGTATCACGTGCTGAGATTGGAAAATTGAGAGGGTTGTACTCTTGACCTCATTTACAAGTTTATAAACAAGATTGGGGAGATCCTTCATTGACCACTTTTATGAGCACATATATACTTTTCTCTAATTTGTTTTGCACATTTATTTTGTAAGAGAATTTTAGCATTGTTGAGTTGTTTTTTTGCAATAAAATTATTAATATTTTTGTTTTGGTAGTCGGGATGTCAACTATTCGAGAGAAGTGCTTTGATAAGTGTAATTTCTTCCACAAACCTATGTAGGCTATTGGCGGCATACATACATACGTCGAGCTTGTGGCATACATGCAAAATGTGTCCAAGTTAGGGTTTTCTCCTAATAGGGCTAACTAACTGTTGTAAAGCTACCTTTACAAGCTTTACTTGCGGCGCCATCGGCGCCAGCTATGTCCCCGGCGCCAGCAGCGCCCCTGCCGCTCCCGGCGCCAACGGCGCCGGCGCCGCTCCCGGCGCCACTGTGACCAGAATCCAGCCGGCGCCAAGTTCCTATGGCTGAAAATCTTTGATCGGTTCTAGCGAAGTCCAGAGAGCTCAGATCGATGTGCAATCACCTCACACGATCTAGGCATGATTAAAGGAAGCCTGGGGATCAATAAAATCTAGAGAGAGAAAATGACTTTCTAGAAAGAGAAAATCCTAGAGAGAGAAAAACGTGCTTTACCAGCTTGGGTAGAGTGCTTGGTATGAGGGGGGGTGCCGAATCACACCAATACTATAGGGGAGTGCGGGTTGCGACTCAGGGCGAGCTCCAACCAAGTCTCAGCCTCCCTTGCTGGAATGTTGTCATGGCTCTCGCCTTGGCATGCTAGCGCCCCGGAGACTAGGGTCGGTCACACACTTGAAATGTAACCTTCTCAGATTTATCAATAAAGTGGGATTTTCCTCAAACTGACTCTGATTACCTTCTGGGTTTCAGTGTTCGGTAAAAGCGCCAGTGGTAAGGCCGCTTTCAAAATTTTTAATTTGGCACATAGCTGAGGGTCGTATCCCGGGACGCCAGCGGTATGCCGTCGGGACCATTCGGTCCGTGGCGCCAGCGGTATGCTGTCGGAACCATTTGGTCTAGGAACTGGTTGTTTCCATATCTGTCGCGGCTTGTGGTTCTGAGTGTTCCTTGCATGAACGTGAATGGGTTAAGCTCTTGGGGAACGGGCTCTAACCTGTCGGCTGAGTTGGATGGCTTGCTTGGGTGGATGTTACCTGTTTATGGCTGTCCAGTCTGGTGTGGCGCCAGGTTGGCTTCCAGCGCTCGTGACGAAGCTTTCAGTTGGTTAAGTCTGATGTAAGTCAGACCGCTTGCTTGGAATGGATGTTACTCGTTTGTAACGAAGCTTCGAGTTGGTTAAGTTTGATGTATGTCGGGCGGCTTGCTTGGAGGGAAGTCACCCACATCGGGACCCCCGATCTGGCATGGCGCCAGGTTGGATCTCAATGTTGGTTTTTTGGAACTTCAAGTTGGTTAAGTCTGATCGTTGTTGGCGAGTTGGCTGCTTGTATGTCAAGTGGGTTCGGATGGCAAGAGTTGAAGGCTGGGAAGCTAAGTCGTGGTTCCCGGCTCCCTTTGGGATGCCTGCGCTACATGTGGTATCAGAGCCGACTGGCCGGTCAGCTATGCGGATCTCACGGAAATGGCCACGGTTTGGGTTTCATCAAGACAACTGTTGTGCAAGGTGCTGCCCACAGTGTAAGCACGGGTGCGTCCACGGTCGGGGTGGTCGGCAGAACGGGGGACTTGATGAGTCAAAGTGCTGCCCTTGAGGTGTAAGCACGGTCAGTTCTCGCGGTTCGGGCCTGGCGCTGTCTGCACGTAGGACGGATGAGGCAAAGTGCTGCCTAGGGAGGTGAAAGCACGGTCTGTACCTTGTGGGGTGCGGGGCGACATATTCGAACTGTACGGGTTAACCATTGATACAGAGATGCTGCTCGAATTCGGGTGTAAAGCACGGGTGGTTAGCTGCCGGTGCGGGATAGCTGCCGATCGTTTAGCTATAAGGGCTATCGACCAAAAAGTGGTGGGGCGTAACTGAGGCAATGTGCTGCTTAATGGTGAAAGCACGGATAGTTGGAGGGGTGTCCTATGTAGGCTGATTCCGTGATCGATTTGTATGGGCGCGGCCAGGCAAAGGTCCGTTGGCAGGACCATCTCAAAGGGGGACCTTGTCTTTGTTACTTGTTAGTAAACCTGCCTGAGTGTCTTACTTGTACGTATTCGTGGTGAGTCTTAGTACTCGTGCTTTGCCTGGTTTGCATGATTGCTTGCGATACAAGGAGCTGATGGCTCGAGAAGGAACCTTTTCTTTTGAAGGCTGATACCATCAAACAAAGAGGACTACAGAATCTGTGGGGCGGATTTGCAGTTCAAGTACTCACACGTGAACGACAACGAAACGACTCAATGTTTGCAAAGGATGGATGGCTAGCCTGTTTCTTAGGTTAGTTTCATTTGCGACAACGCCCACCAGACGCAAGCAGGAAGTCAAAAGTTGGAAAGGGCCATTTCAGGGGAGATCTTCTATGGAGCAGTTGGTCTTCATTTTGGGACGGCCACCTTCGGAACTGAAACTCACTGAGCATGGGCGATATCCAGAATCTGTGCGGCGGATTTGCAGTTCAAGTACTCGCACGTGAACGACAACGAAATGACTCAATGTTTGCAGAGGATGGATGGCTAGCCTGTTTCTTGGGTTAGTTTCATTTGCGACAACGCCCACCAGACGCAAGCAGGAAGTCGAAAGTTGGAAAGGGTAATTTCAGGGGAGATCTTCTATAGCAGTTGGTCTTCATTTTGGGACGGCCACCTTCGGAACTGAAACTCACTGAGCATGGGTGATATCCAGTATCAGTTGGGTTTTTCCTCAAAAGGGAAAAGACTAGGATCCTCTTCAGAGATTGGCAACAAGTTGGATCGAGCCATAATCCTAGCCGATGGGAAGCAAAGTGTTGGAAAGGCTTTTTGTCCGAAGAACTCTACTCTAAAGTCCGATCAGCTGATTTATTAAGTGGAGGAGAACTATCACACACACCTCTCTCTTGGGGCAAATTTTGAATTAAAGTTGGTCAAAATGGGGGCAAATTCAAGGTGACCTAGCCATACTCACACGAGGAGACTGGCGAACTTTGGACCTAATAAGTTGACAAGTTTTTGTTGTGGAAAGGAAAGTTTGTTATAGGCTTTCTCTGGACCAGCAATGATGAGGAAACATATGAGTACGCTGGCTTGTGTTACGTGTAAGGCAGCTGATCAATGAAGGAACTGTGAAAGTTGAGTCTTGCATGAGAGACTTGGTATTTCGAACGGACGCTAAGGGACAGTTCGCGTTGAGATCGGATTAGTGCAAACTCTGGGTGCATGTTTCTGATTCAAAGAGAGCTACTTGAAGCCAAGCTCGATGTACACTTCTTGTTTTGACTGTGAGACAACTAACCAGTGATGGAATTGTGAAAGTCAAGTTTTGCGCGACGGACATGGTGCTTCAAACAAACGCGAAGAGATAGTTCGGATGCGGATCAAACTGGTGCGACCCTTTGGCTTTCCACGAGGTCAATGGTTACATTTGGGCTGATTCAAAGAGCTACTTCAAGCTAAGTGAGAGGTGCATTGCGGAGTACTCAATCTTTGCCTACCTTAAAGAGCCAAGATGGAAAAGTATCAAGATCAGGCTTGGACAAGGAGAGAAATCAAGGTGCAGAAGCAACAAGGCACGGAGTGGACCATAAAGTGGGCAATCAAACGATAAATCCTTCGGCTCAGGGAGCCTTGATACCTGTGCGGAACTGAACAAACCTGGAGCTCAGGGAGCTCAACACAAAGTGCATCAAGGACAAATCAGGAGCTCAAAGGAGTTCCAAAGTCGAAAGTCAGAAGCGACAGGGGCGAACATTTCAAAGAAAGGCCTCTGTCACCAATTAATAAGGTTCTCGGGTTTTACGAAAGCGATATCAAATCTACGCTTTTCCCAGACAAAGATATATTTTCAAGTTATGTAATTTTTCAGTACAAAGAGCTGAGCCTCCGACTTGTGGTGTGCCAGCTTCAATGTTAATAAAAAGTGGCCAGTAAATTGAGTACTGTGCCTAGTAGCTTAAATGTATAGTCATTTTAATTGGGAGACACCTTTACTTTAATCTGACATCTGATGAGGACATCAGATTTTATAAAGGTGGGGTGGATGTTGTAAAGCTACCTTTACAAGCTTTACTTGCGGCGCCATCGGCGCCAGCTATGTCCCCGGCGCCAGCAGCGCCCCTGCCGCTCCCGGCGCCAACGGCGCTGGCGCCGCTCCCGGCGCCACTGTGACCAGAATCCAGCCGGCGCCAAGTTCCTATGGCTGAAAATCTTTGATCGGTTCTAGCGAAGTCCAGAGAGCTCAGATCGATGTGCAATCACCTCACACGATCTAGGCATGATTAAAGGAAGCCTGGGGATCAATAAAATCTAGAGAGAGAAAATGACTTTCTAGAAAGAGAAAATCCTAGAGAGAGAAAAACGTGCTTTACCAGCTTGGGTAGAGTGCTTGGTATGAGGGGGGGTGCCGAATCACACCAATACTATAGGGGAGTGCGGGTTGCGACTCAGGGCGAGCTCCAACCAAGTCTCAGCCTCCCTTGCTGGAATGTTGTCATGGCTCTCGCCTTGGCATGCTAGCGCCCCGGAGACTAGGGTCGGTCACACACTTGAAATGTAACCTTCTCAGATTTATCAATAAAGTGGGATTTTCCTCAAACTGACTCTGATTACCTTCTGGGTTTCAGTGTTCGGTAAAAGCGCCAGTGGTAAGGCCGCTTTCAAAATTTTTAATTTGGCACATAGCTGAGGGTCGTATCCCGGGACGCCAGCGGTATGCCGTCGGGACCATTCGGTCCGTGGCGCCAGCGGTATGCTGTCGGGACCATTTGGTCTAGGAACTGGTTGTTTCCATATCTGTCGCGGCTTGTGGTTCTGAGTGTTCCTTGCATGAACGTGAATGGGTTAAGCTCTTGGGGAACGGGCTCTAACCTGTCGGCTGAGTTGGATGGCTTGCTTGGGTGGATGTTACCTGTTTATGGCTGTCCAGTCTGGTGTGGCGCCAGGTTGGCTTCCAGCGCTCGTGACGAAGCTTTCAGTTGGTTAAGTCTGATGTAAGTCAGACCGCTTGCTTGGAATGGATGTTACTCGTTTGTAACGAAGCTTCGAGTTGGTTAAGTTTGATGTATGTCGGGCGGCTTGCTTGGAGGGAAGTCACCCACATCGGGACCCCCGATCTGGCATGGCGCCAGGTTGGATCTCAATGTTGGTTTTTTGGAACTTCAAGTTGGTTAAGTCTGATCGTTGTTGGCGAGTTGGCTGCTTGTATGTCAAGTGGGTTCGGATGGCAAGAGTTGAAGGCTGGGAAACTAAGTCGTGGTTCCCGGCTCCCTTTGGGATGCCTGCGCTACACTAACCCATCTTGCTTTCTACTCTCATGTGCTCATCAATATTTTTTGTGTGCTTTTCACTCATCATTGCTCTTTAGAATCTGACTAGGAATGTCCTTTGTCTTTGTACAAGTCATGGCCCCTTGTTGCGTAGGATCGAGAGATAGATGTTGGATTTGGAATGTAAACATGAATGTTTCATTGGATCCCAAAGTGAGTATGATGAAGTTTTGCTAGAGTCGCTGACATGGTGGGGTTGTGGTCGGTAAATTCGCCCCAAACATTATTGCTCTTGCTACTTGTGTCCTTGCTCGAGATTGTTCCACCTTGGGAGAACTGCAACCTCGGTCTCTTATGCATACAAAGAGATGCAATAGGCTTGGCATTCTCCAATTGAACAAGTTGATTTATTGCACCACCAATTTGAGGTTAGTCAGACACATGCATAGAGATGGTACACCTAAGTTGCTATAAACACCTAAGGAGTTCCTTAGATCCACGTACGCTACATCGAGCCATGCACACACAGAGGTTGTGATTGATGATGAGATCTTTTCAAAGTATCATCAGGAGCTAGCACCTCATGATAGGAGTCAATTTGGGACCACTAGGTCCAGGGCTAGGGTAGAAGAGGAGGGTGGGAATGAGGCTAAGGAGGTGGAATGTTGTCCAATAAGGCTGCATGTATGTTGTAGGTATGACGAAATGCTTGCATCTAAAGGGTATGCTTTAGAGATTATGGGTAGATTTCTGATGTTTTAGAAATTGATTTCCACCTTTTATTTTTCGAATTACTTGGTTTTGTAGGCATGCCTTAAAACTCCTTGAATTTTGTACATACTAGCAGTGTTGAAGTTTCCTCGTTCTCTATTGTTAGCATTAGCAAGAAGCTGCAAAAAAAGGTATGTACTTATTCTAATTTCATGTGCAATGTGATATTTATGTTGGGATCTATTTTATGCATACACTAAGTTAGAATTTAAATGGAAAACCAATATTATAGAAATGATTAAATCTATGGATTCAATTTTTTGTATTGCCATATTGATACAAACATTATTCTCTTGTAGATGTTAATGTCCAGAATTTATCTTCTTTGAAAAAATGTGTGTGTTTCAAAATGCAAATAATGATTTTTAATAGCAATTCAAAATATACCAACAAAAAAATTAGATGCTAGTCAAAATGTAAAATGGATAAGTTTTTCAATATTGAAATTATATGATGTATATTAAAATGATCAAGTGATTGTTGAATAAATTTAAAAAAAAATTGTTCCACATAAAACAGTTTTAAAAAGGAGTGTAATAAATATTGGAAACGGAGATTTGTTGGAATGCAAAATGCGATGTGCAATTGCAAATTTCGATATCCAAAGTTCAAATTTTATTCAGGAGACATGCATAATCTCCCAGTTTATATATTTTGGAAGGAAATTGCCACTTTATTGACAACTAACACATAATTTCAACAAATTTTTGTTTCCAATTTTTATGCACAGTAGACTAAAAGCATTTGAAAACAATCACAAAAAATGCAGGGTCAATGTTAGGAAAAACAAATAGAGAATACTCTACTGAATATGTATTTGAAATTATAAGAAATATACTGGGAACAAGAAATGCTAAATTGAAATATTCGTACACAAATTGCCAATTTTTGAAATTCGTTTTTGCTTACTAGTATATGAATGTTGGGGCAATTGTTGTATATATATTGGACAAACAAATAACCGAAATCTATGTTGTATGATGTTGCAAAATACATTCCATTTCATGAACATTTCAGAAGTTGCATCTTCTCATCAGTGACTGGAGCTCATCAGTGACTGGAGAAGAAGTCAACATTCTATGCGCCTTACTTTCGGTAAAATATGGACTACGGGAAAAATCGTATTGCTCCAAAGCTTTCATTATGGAAGCATCATGCCTTAAGGCAAAAACAGACAAGAGCTACATGAATGGAGATACAACTTTATTTTGGCAATGTGATTATTCAGTGGACTTCTATCTCAATTTACCCAAGGAGATATATAGTATAGAAGCTACGGATATTTTCGAATACTACAAAAATATATCTCTGGATGGACCTGATGGTCTAAAAACTATCATGAAAAAACTAATCAATCTAGCTTTCAAGTTTACTAAGAGTAATATGCTTGGTTACAAGTGGATGCCGGGAGTCAAAGATTTCAAATGGTCTTGGAATTAGAAAAATTTGAAAGAATGGAATACTATTGACATGGAAACAATATGTACATGGAATTCCATGTTGATTGATAATTGCATTGTCAGGCTTGGTAATCACACCTGGAGACACATCTGGGGAATACCAATGGGTTTTTTATGCTCACCATTGTGGTGTAATTGGTACCTCTCATATTTTGTTACGCAATTCATCAAAAGGCTAGCAAAGCTTAAGCAAATAAAATTTATGAATGACTTCAAGTTTTTGTTCAGATATATTGATGATATTTGCTTTATCAACAATCCTTGTATCCAAATATTTCTTAATAAAACACAACCGATGTAGAAAAAATAGTAATTATTCTTTCACAGAGAACACGATGCAAGTTTGAATAAATCAAACTAATATCAGTGTCTTCAATCGCGATTTTATCTGATCTATGTACTAATAGAACAGTATTTGTTCTGATTGAATATTCGTGCAGAAATTATATGCGGAAGTAAGAGACAACTTAAGACAATTTAGACAATAAAAAACTATTAATCAAAACGAATTTTTATAACTCTAAATCTGATCATCAATATACATCTCTTGTTGTCTTATCTCGCTGTTGTGTCTCTGATTGAGTAAGTGTCTTACAACGAGCAGTGCACATGTATTTATATTGCTGCAGGACAGGTCTTTTGGCCTTTTATTTACAGGTCTTTTGGCCTTTCAATGTTATAACAGTAGATATCTAACCATTTACGACGGTTTATATTTATATAGACGCTCTGTTTTGGGTCGAATAATTCGCGACAGTTCATCTCTTTGTCTCAGCTTCATGTTCGTGACACTTGTCTCTTCGCGACATTTTCGTCTTTCGCGAATTATTTGCGACAGATGACAATTCTTGAGCTTGAAGAAGAAATCTAGAATATTTCGTGAACTGTTCGAGATAGTTTCGTGACAGGTGAGCTTGAAGAACATTCCAGAAGATTTCGCGAATTGTTCGCGACATCTGAGGCTTGAACAAGAAACAAAAAATTTTGCAACAAGATTTTGTACGCGAATCTTTTGAGCTTCAACAAGAAAGTCACGAGCTTCTACAAGAAACTGTTTCGCGAATCTTTCGAGTTGACTGCAAGATAAATTTCGTGAATCCTTCGCAAGTCTTTTCAAGTTGGTCACGAATAGATATATTTCGAGTTCGTGTTGGTTTCTTTCTCATCCTTTGTCAAGTAAACTGCACGCTTTGTTGGTAGAATCAAGATCAGTCTGATCAGTTGTTCTACAACTCCCTCAAAGTGGAAGTTGGATTAACCCCAATCTTCTTCACTGCTTCTCAAACAAAGTTTTACTGAGTGGCTTTGTAAAGATATTAGCTGTCATTTCCTCTGTGGGTATGAAGATTGTCTTCAGTATCTTCTTCTCGACTAAGTCCCGAATTACATGATGCTTGATAGTTATGTGCTTCGTTTTCGAGTGAAATACAAGATCTTTCATAAGATAGATTGCTGAAGTGTTATCCATTAACAAGACATAAGGTTCAGAACTAGATTCATCAAATCCTTCCAATATCTGTTTAACCCAAATCAGCTCGTTTGCCATCTTGGCTGCTGTTACATATTCCGCTTCACAGGAAGATTGAGCTACTGTTGTTTGCTTCTTGCTAATCCAGAGTATGGCTGCGCCAGATGCTAGAGTACAACCTCCTAAAATACTTTTGCTATCATCCTTCATGGATGCCCAGCTTGCGTCACTGTAAGATTCGATGTGAAATCCAGCTTCTTTCGAATAACACAATCCATAGTCTTTCGTTTCCTAGAGATATTGTAGTACTCTCTTTGCCAATTTCCAGTGCAACGATCCTGGGTTCTGATTATATTGGCTCAGCATCCTGTATACTGCAAATGCTATATCAGGTCTGGTGTTGTCTGCTAGACATAACAATGATCCAATAAGCCTATGATAGAGTGCTTTGGCCATTCGTTCCTCTTCCTCGAGAGTCTGCAGACAATTTGCCTTGCTCAGTATTGTTCTAGGTATCATGGGAGTATGCACATCTTTGCATTCGAGCATGTTGAAGTCTTCAATGATCTTTTGAGTGTATTTTTGTTGGTGAAGATACAACTTACCACCTTCAAAGTCTCTCACGATCTGCAAGCTTAGATAGATTTTAGCTTCTCCTAGGTCAGTGATCTCAAGTATTTCAGAAATGTCTTTTTTGACATCTGAAATTAACTTATCTCTTCTTGAGAAGATAAGCGTGTCATTAACATAAACAACTAGAATAATTATTTCATTTTGGACATGTTTGATATGGACATTTGATTCAACAAATAGAGGTTTGAAACCTATGCAACGTAGTGCTTCGTCCTTCTTTTTATACCATTGTCTCGATGCTTGTTTGAGACCATAAATGCTTTTATTCATGTAATATCCGTATTCTGGATTTTCTTGGCTTACAAAACTAAGTGGTTGGTCCATGAATAGTCTTCTTCTAATTTTGCATGCAGGAAAGTAGTTTTCTCATCCACAATATGGATTTTCATATCATGAGCCACTGCATACGCGAATAACAAGCGAATTGATGTATGTTTGACTACCGGTGAGAAAGTATCAGTGTAGTCGATCTCATACTTCTGTGGAAAACCTTTAGCAACCAACCTTGTCTTGTATCTGATGTTTTCTCCATCAGAACCTGTTTTAATCTTGTAGATCCACTTGCACTTGACTGATTTTTTGCCATCAGGTATAGGTGCAAGTGTCCATACATTCTTATACATGGATGACATTTCGTCCTCCATTGCCTGAATCCAACGATCTTTATCTGGTCCATCTACAGCCTCCTCGAATGTTTGAGGTTCATCAGAGAATCCACAAAATTCGATGGTTGTATTAAAAACATCCTGGCCATATCTTTATGGTGGTTTTCGTTGTATATCAGATCTTCTCACAGATGGTTTCGAGTTCGATTCTACAAGTTTCGAGTTTGATTCTGATTCGAGTTTTTATGCTGGAATTCGAGCTGGCGATTCGAGTTTGTCAAGAACTCGATTTTGACCTCCCTCTGAATCTGGTAATTCTCTTTCATCTTCTGCTTGTTTTTCTTCTGTTGATGTTGGTAGCTCATGATAAATTTGAGAATTTCATAGCCGACTAGATCACTGTCTGCTATGTATTTCGTCTCATCAAATTTAATATCTCGAACAACTTTTATCTTACCAGTTTTGGGTACATAAACACGATAATATGACGAATGTAACTCAAATCCTACTAGAAAACCTTGTTCTGTCTTTTCATCAAGTTTCTTTCTCAACTTATCGTATGTGCATATACACTGCGCATCCAAATGTCCAAACAAGTGCAAGATTTGGCTTCAATTTCCACCATATCTCATGAGGAGTTTTATCTGGTATTCGAGATTTCAGAATACGATTTTGAAGATAATTTGATGTAGCCACTACTTCTGCCCACAACTTGTTTTGGTGATTTCACATGAGGCATCATACACCTTGCAGCTTCCATCAGTGTACGATTCCTCCGTTCAGCTATTCCATTATGCTGAGGTGTGTAAGATGCAGTCTTCGTGTGCATAATACCTCGATCAATACAGTAAGCTTTGAATTCGTTGAAAATGTACTCACCTCCATAATCTGTGTGAATTTGCTTCAGCTTATTGCCTGTTTGCTTTTCAGCCCAATTCGTATACTCAACGAATATTGTATTTTTTGCACCAAAATTCTGCAAGACAATAAACAGATCTTTAATCTTTTGCACGAATGTGTTCAGGTCTTTGTCGTCCCACTGTAGGTAAGTTAATTGGTCTTCCAAGAACATGATCTGATTACGAGATCGAGTCTCATTCTTGGTTTGCAATTCTTCCCATAAATCCTTTGCATTTGAAATTGATGTAAGATCTAGCATTATATTGTCATGCACTAAAGACACAATAATTGCTATAGCTTTGTCATTTTTTAAACTCCATTCTCGAAGTTCTTTGCCAGGAGTAGCTTTTGGCTTCTCCTCAATTGGTTCTACCCAGTGCCATAGACATTTGCCCTTCAACAGGAGTGAAATCTTTAATTTTGAACCTTCTGAGTCCAAGATTGTAGTGATCTTAGCTTGAATACTGGTGATCGACGACATCTTTTAATTTAGAATAACCTCCAAATAGCGGCTTACTAATGGATGTATGAAAAATGCTAAGAGGGATACGAAGATACCATTGTATCAACTTTAATTCCGTATGCTCTGATACCACTGTAGGAAAAATAGTAATTATTCTTTCACAGAGAACGCGATGCAAGTTTGAATAAATTAAACTAATATCAGTGTCTTCAATCACGATTTTATCTGATCTATGTACTAATAGAACAATATTTGTTCTAATTGAATATGTATGCGAAAATTATATGTGGAAGTAAGAGACAACTTAAAACAATTTAAACAATAAGAAACTATTTATCAAAACGAATTTTTATAACTTTGAATCTGATTCATCAATATACATCTCTTACTATCTTATCTCGCTATTGTGTCTCTAATTGAGTGAGTGTCTTACAACGTGCAGTGCACATGTATTTATATTGCTACAGGACAGGTCTTTTGGCCTTTTATTTACAGGTCTTTTGGCCTTTCAATGCTGTAACAGTAGATATCTAACCATTGACAACGGTTGATATTCAAATAGACGCTCTGTTTCCAGGCTCGAATAAGTAAAGACGGTAGGTGATGCCTTTCAAAAGAAAAGCTTCATGAGAGACAAATTGTGCTTAATTATAAACGATATGATTACACACAAAACTTTTCCTGGACTACTATTTCACTTGCCTATAGATATGCATAATTTTATGGTGGGCAGTTAGCTTTCCCTTGGGGAGAGCTAGCTGCCCCTTGATGGATTCACTAACTGCGGCTCCAGTTGGTGGGTTCTCTCTCTCTCTCTCTCTCTCTCTCTCTCTCTCTCTCTCTCTCTCTCTCTCTCTCTCTCTCTCTCTCTCTCTCTCTCTCTCTCTCTCTCTCTCTCTCTCTCTCTCTCTCTCTCTCGATACTCAACTACATTTTGTCTGTCTATTTGTGCAATTCTGGGTATTATCTAAGTCATTGATTTACTGACACTTCCTATCAGTATATGGATTTTTCAGATCGATTCATTACAATTTGGCATGGTTGCTTGTTCTTTGATTTTCTTCTTGTCTGTTACCAGACTCTTACAGGTCGTTCTTGGCAATCAGAGTCTTAGTTTAACATTCAGCCATGCAACAAGGTTGGTTGTTATAGTATATTGTTTTTTATCCTACCTGTCAGAGGATACACGAATCTCATTCACTCTTGAAAACGTACTCACATTACTTGAAACATACAAGCCACAATGCTCAACAAGGATCAGAATGCAGCTAAGTTGAACACCTATCAGAATGCCTACTTCTACTTGTTGTAAAGACGAATTGGAAATAGATCTTGGAACAACAATTAATCTACATGCAACAACAAAAACAGAAATAAGAAAACACGAAACTAATTAGCAAGCATTTCAAGTGCAAGAATCAGAAAACACTCATCTCTTGATTCTTGAACTTCCCAAGAACATCAAGGAGTGAAATGTAAATGAATATGCAAGATCTATGCCACAATTTCAGCCTATTTAGTTTTACTTGAAAGCTTGATTCTACTCTAAAACACAAACAAGAAAGCTAATCCACTCTACTCCAAAATACATAATTAAGAAAACCAAGAAACTAATCTAATTCCGCAACCACACATGCAAGAATGGAAGGGCATGATCATAAAGAAATTACTCAAGAAAGCCATCATGATCAAGGAGCTCTATGAATGCCAAAACTCGTGGAGGATCTTCTTTATTCAATACAAAAGTAGAGACAATACAAGTAAAAGCTCCCTCAGAAGAGAGGGGGGGCTCTTAAATAAGCAAATGAGTTGCCTAGGTGGAGCTCAAGTGGAAATTCCACAATTTCACAAATATTACAAGTGGAATCCTCCACTTGAGGTCACCATCAAAAGGTGGCTCACTCTACTTTATTTAAGAGGGGTCTACGACATTTATTACAAATGCTTAGAAGTACTAGCTACATGGTCATTCCATCACTTGGGATCACCATGAGACTCACATAATTTCTAACTGTTGTCTAGCTAGTATTTCTCAGCTCTCATTCTTCATCCTCCTCTTTTTTCTCGGAGACCTCCTCGGTCAAGGTGAGAGGTTCTCTTGGAATAGCTTTAGCCCAACATCTTGGGGATTCCTCTGAATTAGCCAACAACATCCTCTCCTAATCTGTTGCAGGACCCACTACAACACATTTTGAATGACATTGCTTTGTTTTCGCATTGGCATCTTTGCCTGGCACTTGGAAAAGCCTAGATTCACGTTCGCTTGTGTTAAACCAAGTGCTTATTCGCCGCAAAAATTGTTTCACAAAATTGAGATCTCTCAATGGCCTCTTACATTCCAGCACGCTTGAGAACCTCTTGTGTATCCTGCTCGTCTTGGCGCTTCATTGTCATTTTTCTCGCATTCATTTCTTTTCCCAAGGCTTCGAATATCTGGAACTGCAATCTGTTGCCAAGTTGGAGTGGCCCCAAATATTTTCGAATCGCTTGTACGAATTTGAATTCCTGTCATTCTTCAATCATTAAGACATACCGTGAGGACATGAAGGCCCGATAGTAGAGTCGGCGGGCCATCATTATTCTTAATGCAAAGCCATGTCTTGATTCATGAGAAATGCCAAGGATCAACAATAATTTGCAGCTTCTTGTACATACTTGTCAGCACTAGACTTATGCTTGTGGCCAAAGTCTAGTAGCTGCAACCTGATCTCATCATATAATGAGATTTTTGTAATTCCTGGAATTATTGGCCAAGTAATAGCCTCGTTCCTTGGTCGTTCTGCAGGCCATGGATCTCTTCTTTTTATAGGCATATAAAAGGGATCAACCCTTTTCCAAGAGGGCACCCTTAAATATTTCTACAACCTCCTATTGTCCTTCAAGACCTTATTTCTCCATTCTGGTTGTGGCTGCAGGGCTGCAATAATAGACCTCATAGGATATTGACTTTGATCTAGGTCATCTTTACCACCTCTCATGGTTCGGGGGTATTTCCTTACGAATTTCTCGGACTCTTGAGTGCCGGCCATCCAAGGTTTTGGCTCGATCGGTTGTGTTGCCCCCTAGCTTTCGTGGAGGCCCTGCCAGATACTCATCCAATGACTTGGTGCCTTTGTCGTCTTTTCTGGCCCTTTCACTTATTGAGGGCCCTGCTTCACCAGTGTCAAAACCTACAGGTGGTGGCGAGAAATTTCGAGTGGTTGGCAGCACATCTTGGGAGTCACCAATCTCTTCAGTGTCATCTTGGGTTTCAACTATGTCCGGGTGGTTTGTGATTAGGTGAGGATGGCATGAACTTGGTGGGTTGACCAAAGATAGGATTCTTGACAAGATTATACACGGCATCAGGAGAGCTAAGTTGTTTTACGAACTCGTCTTGTCAGGCTTTGTAATCTTGTCGGCCTCCCTCTCTTGAATCAACCTCACGTGCTTTTCCATCTTTATTGTTGGGGCTTGAGGGAATTGCACTTAAATGTCTTCCGGCTTCACAAGAGGGTTGTAAACTATCATCACACCAGACGATCTGTCTTGAGTTCATTTGTTGTTTAAGTTGATTTTGAACTTCGTTTAGCTCTTGAGCTTGGTTGCCCATGGTCGCTCGCAACTCCATAACTGATATTCTCTTCTCCTCAGCCTCGTCTGGTTTCTTATTTAATTTGCCTATGTTGCTATGCTATGACTTGTTCCTGCTTCTTGATTTTGCTTTCCAGTTCTTTCTGCTAGCTCACCAATCAGTATAGATGGTAGCTGGTCTTGGATAGGCCTAGTATGGAATGTTTGGCCGCATCTGAAAGTTCTTCGAGGTTGATAAGGATGGGGTATTTTTCAGTAGTGTGGCTGGGTAGCGTTAATACAAAGAAGAGTGTTTGAGAGGGTGGGGGTGGTAGTGGTAATTATGGAGGGAATGAAACAGTGGTAGTAGAAGCAAGAATGATGGATGGATCGACAAGTTGGGTGGAGGTGGCAATGGTATCTGGTAAGAACTGACTTTCCCCAAGCTGCTCTGCCTTCCCCTTGTCGGTGTCATCCTCTATGTGTATTGGGTTTTCAACATCAAAATACAATGAATCGTCCGTAATAACATGGACATGATTGGCTTGCTCTTGTTGCTTCGGTTGTCATCTCTTTAGGTTTGTCTGGCCTCTCCCCCCCCAAAAAAAAAAAAAATAAAATAAAATTTGTGCTTGTTGTAGGGGCTACACCTTTGCTGTTGTGGACTTTGTCAAATCTTTTGGCTGGTCTGCAATGTTTGCCAGCTGCTCTATCTATATTGTGAGTCTCGTCAGTGAACGAGGAGGTGCTGGAGTAGTATCCAGTTGTGGTGGTGTTGCAACTGAACCTTTAGGAATACTTTGAGAATCCACGAACAATGCATCAACAATGTTTGTACTTGCAAGTCCCACAATATGACTTGATGAAGAGTGTTGTTGAGTGATAGGGCGATAGAACATGAACAGAGAAGAGAGAAAGAAATACTTGCAGAACGACTCTCTCGTTATTATGGGCTGCTATGTGCAAGAACAATCTGAAAAAATATAAATGCTAAATTATAATCGCAGATCAATCGCTCTGCCCAAAAAGATCTTAAGAAAACCATTCATACTAAAAAACAATGGATGAGTACAGTCCACCGAAGAAATTAGAAATGGTGTGAGGTATTACTGGAAATAAAATCCAATAAGAGGTTCAGTTCTAAAAAACTTAGATTGATTGTGTGATGAAAATCGCAAGTTCCTCAGGCGTCAAAGACAGCCAATATCGTCTAATCAAAAACTGAGGAGTCGTAGACGTCCGTGTTCTAATCGGAGTGAGTAAACGAGCATGATCAAACAGGAGCAAAGTGCATTCAAATCACAATAAGCATTCGTCTACGTTATACACAGATAGAAAAGTGTGTTGCTACTATATTACACTAAAGCACAACAATAAATTACAACCAGAATGACGATGTAACTAGGAGACTCAAATTCATTCGTCTCATGGATGGAGCATCATGTAGAGTGTGTGATGAAGGTGTATTTATACATCGGATCTATGTATCTAATTACAATAAATGTTTGTTATATAAGCACTTTGTCGCACTCAAGGAGTGGTCGAACTACGATGACAGAATGACAGCTGTACATTAACTACATGGTCAGGCGAAAAAGTTGACAAAAGGTTTACTTCCTTAAAAAGAAGTTACTGTAAGAAAATAGTGACATTCCTGAAGTTGTTGAAGAAGTCGGACACTTTGGTTGATGAATGAAGTTGTCGAAGAAGTTGGAGACTTTGGACGATGGAAAAAGTCACACTTTGGTTGATGAATGAAGTTGTTGAAGAAGTCAGGGACTTCGAAGACTCCGGACACTTCGGTTGATGGAAGAAGCTGGAGACTTCGGTTGGTGGAAGAAGTCGGACATTTCGGTTGATGAAAAAAGTTGTCAAAGAAGTCGGAGCTTTTTCTGGTCTAGTAACATAGGCAACACGGAGAGTGGCCAGAGCACCGTCGTTGATGTTCTATCCACAAGAGCACATATTCGAATCAGTACGTGGCTCCAGAATACACAACTTCATTGGCCACACCTGCTAAAAAATCATCCCAGACAATTCTGAGGCTACTGCTGTCTAGGCGTATTGGCTGAAGTTCCATGCAAATTTGATGAAGCAGAGTATATCCCATTGTCTACATTTGAAGCTAGCATAATTTCTGTCCTCTGGGAACACCATCATGTCTCCCTTCTGATCTCAAGCTGTTGTTTTTTTTAAACACCCGCCGCCTCATGATCATCATCATTAGAGTATCTGGCTACTGATGTTGAAGCCTCACTCCAGAGCGGCGTTGTGATGAAGCAACTTACCTTCATCTCGATGATGCATTGAATGTTGATGATCTCGTGTATCTAGGCTACTGTTAACGGAACTTCATTCCAGAGAGTTCTGTTCCTTGGGTGACTCATATTTGCTTTCAATTGGCTGCATAGCATCTGAATTATACTGGGGAAGCCTCACTCAAGAGCTGTGATCAAACGAGCCAGTCGGGTCAGCAGGGGGCAGATCGGATACTTGATTGTCACTTATATTTCCACCCTATGGTGAGAGGCGGGCCACGAAACTCCCACTTTCGAACAACGTGACCTCATTCCAGAATGTCTAGCTAACACTTTAAGCAGGCCAGCTGGGTCTTTGTTTCCAAGCTTTTACACCGCTCATAAGGAAACCCCCCCCCCAAGCTGAGGAATGCCAACCCAAGCCTCAAAGGAGCTCATACACTCATGACTCGACGGTTCTCTTGAAGGTGAACCGGTTCTTCTTCATGGAAGGTAATATTCTTGTATTCTTGAAATTTGGTTTTACTAGTCAATTCATCTATTATTGCTGGGTTGTAAGACTTGATTTTATGTGTTACATGGTGCTCACATTACTAGTATAGTATAACTCGAACTTGGCTTGATTTCAAATTCTCTATGATATGAGGGTTGTCTAATGATGATCATGTTCGCTAGTATGCTAATGGTGGCTTTTCACATTACGTTCGTAACTACTGAAGGTTGAAAGCTGTATGTGTATGATGCTTAGGTTGCAAAATCCCATTTGACATTGTATTTAGAACTGAGATGTTTTGTGTACTTGAGTCGTAAGCTCGACCTCTTTGAAATAGAAGAGTGGGTCGTCACCGTACGTGGATGAAATACACCACCTCGGTTAGGGGTCGTCACAGTCACCTCCATCGTTGGAACTGCTTAGCGAAATATCTAGACATGACGTTTGGCAAAATACCTCCGCCTATCAAACAAGGCGGCGTGTATAGCTGGCACCCTCACATTGCACGAACCTAACCATGATATTATAGTACAATTGTTTAATGACTGTTTGTTTATTTCACCCTGATCGATTGAATACTCTAGCAATGCATTCCAAGTAAATCACTGAGCAATAGAAGATAACTTCATTTCATTTGACCCATGATTGCTAACTGAGTACCCATACAGATATCCCTATAGTATTTGTAAGTTATTACACCCGTGTGACCTCTAGCAGTGGATCTCAAGCATTGTGAAGTACCAAAGACACTGGCATAGGCAATACCACCCGAAATCATACTCTGAGTTATAGATATGACCTCATCTTGACAACAGTAGGTGCCTCTAAAGACCTAGGATGGAGTGCACTGAGCAACTCCCCTCCGCATAGAGGGGTGGACGATCTAGAGGATGAGAAGTCTAGGCCTCAAGACCAATAGGACTGAGATTACAATTACACCTCCCTGTAGCCGTGCCTCTGGGGGCCTGGAAAACCCTCATTGTTGGGGGTATTCCCAACAAAGTGTAAATAAATAAAATCATTCAATAAAATGTGTTGTGAGGGCATGGCATCATGCACGCGTAAGCCCATGGCCCAATGAGCATGCAAGTAAAGTTGTAAATAAAATAAACTTGACTTGGGCCTTGGAATTAAAATAAAACTAGAGGCCCAAAGTCATTTTTAAACTTAGAGATTATTTTTTAGAGTTGGGTCCAAATTGGGACTCACATGAATCTTGTGATTACAAATGTACTTTTTGTGGACCCTTGGATCAAGTTGGGTCCAAGATGAATGGATAGGATCATTGTGAATACTAGCCAATATGATTGAGGGGCAAGGGCCTTCCCCATTTTATAAAAAGGCACCATTTGTACACTATTTTCATGCTTAATGAGAAGGAGGAAACTCTACCAATTTTGGAAGAGAAGCATCCTCATTTGTAATTCAATGCTTGCTATTGCTCTTGTTGTTTTCTATTGCTTTCAAGTTCATGCTTTTTGGTTTCAATAGTTTATGTTTTTCCTTTAGCAAGTACAATGTGCATTTGAGCTAACCTCCACCCTCCCTCTATCTCTCTCTTCTATCTTCTTTCCCTCCATCTTATCTAATCATCCCCTTCCTTTCACCTACAACCATGATGAATGTTAGTGTAGAAGAGTAGAGCTAAGGGAGAGTAGTGTTAGTGGTGAGTAGAGTTAAGGGAGAAAGTAGGAAAGTAACTAAAAATAGCATCTATGCATAGTTAGGTACCTATCCAGTCATCTAACCCTTGTTGACCGGTGGAAGGGCTATACTACGCGAGATCTTCGACCCTAAAGTGGCGCCGTTGCCAGGGATAGGTTTCCACTACTAGTTTAGCTACATTTTAGCTATTTTCTTGCTTTTTAGAGTAGTTTTAGGTAGATTTTTGGGAGCTTAGAGTTAATTTTCTGTATTTTTTTTGTGTTTGGAGTGTTCACAGCTAGCGGAGGAGGTGTGAGAGGGTAGAGGAGGCCTTGAACAGCCTCTAAGAGCTTGAAACCCAAACCAACCAGTCAAAAAACCCAAAAAACACACCAATCTGTATTTTGGAGGGAAAAAGAGCCCAAAATCTCATCAGATTTTTATATTTCCAAGTTTAGTGAGAATTAACCCTTGCATGACTGACAACAGGTCCAGGGTACTGTCCCAGACCTGCATAGAAGCCTGCGAGAGTTAGTTCCAAGCAGATTGTGAACAGCAGAGAAAAATCTTAAAAAAATTTCAAAAAATCTTTGAAAAAATCCAAAAGAATTTAAATCTTCATAAGAACTCTTGCAGAGCTCTCTAAAGTTCCATCTCAGTGAGACCAGGACACAGAGAAGCTTGCGAGAGTTAGTTTGATGTCTAAGTGCCTATGCGAGAGTTCCCAGTGAAAAAAAGACGCGAAAGTACCATTGAACCCTCGCAGACAACAAAATTTTCAGCTCTAGTGGTCAAGAACTCTCGCAGAGGATTTTGAAGTTCCATCTCAGTGAGACCAGGTAACATAAGAGCTTGCAAGAGTTAGTTTGATTCCAGTGAGTAGAAAATTGAATTTAAGTGCAAAAAAACACTAAAAAGTGAAGATCTAGCAAATCCTTCTAGTAAGAACTCTCGCAGACTCTCTCAATCGATTCAGAATGTCAATTTACATCAGTGATGAAGCCTGCGAGAGTTAGTGTGAAGATCTGGTGAAGATCAAGCCAAAAAAATGGTTTTGAATCCTTGTAGACAGTGAAATTTTCACTTTTTGCGAGAGTTAACTCTTGCAGAGATTTCTATAGTGAGATCTGACCTAGACCCAGCTACTATGAACCTTGCAAGAGTTACTTCTCAGAGATATGAAAGATATCAGGTTTTTTACCTATAAAAATAGCTAAAGAACCCTCACACAGCCAATCCTCGCATAAAAGAACTCTCGCAGAGTAGATTAGTGGAAAGATCTGCATCAGATCTAGCTACTGTCAAAATCTCATGTCAATCAGTGCAAGGAGTAAAAAGTTATCAAGGAAAAACCACCGTAAAGGGCCTAAAATTCACTTCCGACTGATCAGATTGATTAGATTCTTAAGAGATCCAGATTGCATCCTACTATATAAGCAAGATCCAATCACTTTGGAACCCACCATCGGATGAATCTGAGATCGGGACGATCAATAACATGAAGGATAGCAAATCAAGCACCACACCTTCCCAGATTACCAGTTGTGCGACAAGAGACAGAACCAGAACCATCACCAATAGATCCAATGGGCCAACCCGTACTTGTCACTCCCTTGCAAGCAATCCGGAGAGCACCACAGATGGAAATACCAAAATACAACGGATCATCAGATCCCATCCGATTCCTCCAGATCTATGAGCAAGCTTGTGAAATCTACAATGAACGAACACCTGCAGAGAAGCTGATGTTGTTTCCCATGTCCTTATTGGCAGTGGCTCAGGATTGGTTTTTCAACCTGTCAGAGGAAGAAAAATCCACCTGGGAAGCGGTTAAGGTGGCTCTCATTATGCGCTTTAAACCAAAAAAGTTCCTGGAAGACCCATCTATCCTGCTGAGCAAAGTCAAGATGGGAAAACAAGAAAGGGTCAGGGACTATATTGAGCATATCAAACACTTATGATCTGAGTGCAGTGCAGTCCTAACTCCCGATCACGTGGTGATCATGTGATTCCTAGTCGGACTACCACGAAGCATCGAAGAGAACTGAAACGACGGGAGCAGTATGCTACTCTGCAAGAAGCTATGGAAGATGCCATAAGGGAAGAGAATGAGGGATCTGACGACGAATATCCATCTACCCACACTCCTACTCCCTCGATCGCATCATCATCATCAAACGCATCTGCTCTATCCACCGAATTGTTGTTGGAGCAAATGACAAAATTACACAAACACCAGATGGAACAACTTATGGCGTAGTTTGACCAGAAACTGAAGGCCTTACAGGGAGCTGTAGTTGTAACGCCACATCAACCGGAACGCTGCAATATCCAGGACGAAAAAATGTCCAGTCCTAAAGCAAAAAAAAATCTGAGACTGACACATAGATTCTGCCATCTATGCAATGCAACATCGCACGATATGGAATTTTTCCCGTTCAACCCCCAGATTGTTCAACAGAAGAGAAGTCCTTATCATACTTCCTATCCTTACCATCAAGGGGCACCCAACGTGGCACCAAGGTATGGCGCACCAAATCAACCACACTGTATGGCCTTACCTGCTCCACCAGGGCCAACCAATCAACAAGTGGCCCATGTAAACCTGACAGCAGCAGAACCAGAGATGCAAATGCCACCTCAACCTGAGCAGCAGCAGTGGTACGGACCAGATGAACCATTTATGGATCCTACCATAAATGAATATGTTGCGTCCTATGCAGCTCAAACTCAACGTCAAGGCGGAAGAAATTACGACTACTACGGATGCGGCGAAGGACACAGAATTGCAGAATGTCCCTACAAGGGACAATATACATCCTTCTTCTGAAAATGCGGTTATGGACAATGTTTCAAGAATTGTTCGTTTAAACTTGCACAATTATAACAGTTGCCCGCCAGGTTTTTTTGACGGTAAATTGACTGGTTCTAATTTGAGCTCATATCTGAGCCGGGTACAAAGCGCTTTGGTTCAAATTTTGGTTTGGGCTGCAATGCTGGTGCAAATGATCCTTGAACATAACGGCAATGTTCCTCCGAATTTGTATCATACACATACAAAAAATCTCTGTCTATACTCTCAACATATGAAACTTGTTTAACTTTACATTCATGGTTAGAGTGACCTGGACCTCCACATCTGGTACACCAGATATTTGGATCAGAAGAAGGTACCTTTCACCGCTTATCCAATATTTCGGATATCTGTACTTTTAAATCTTGCATTTGCTTTGACAGATATGAAATGTTCTTCTTCCAAACCTTGTCGGTCTTTGGAGATGGTTCCTTGGAAGGCTTTTTTTAGTCTTTTTCTCCTTCCGGTGGTTCTTATCATCTTTGGAAGAATTTGAGCTCTCCGTATTGGAATCATCACTGGAACTTGATGACTTAAACCCATCGGATGAGTCTTTTGAGCTTGAATCATCAGATAAAGCTAATGACTTCTACTTTGTCTTCTTGTTGGAACGTCGCTTCAGAGCAATCTTTGACGTTTCATAGTTCTCTACTGTTGCAATAACTTCATCCATGGTATTCATGGGTCCTTGTCAGTCCTACATGTCAATCTTACTTGGCAGCCCTGCAAGGTACCATTCTATCTGCAATGCAACAGGATAAACACTCACCAATTTTCCAATTAAGTTTTTTACCTTTCGGGTGTACTGTTGTGGGTATTTCCTGCACAGTAATAAACAAGTGGGTCCCAACACTTAAAATACTGTTGGCCAGGTCTTACCTAGTGGGCCCTGCCACAGTACATTGTAAGTAGGGAGATAAGTGCGAGGGCACTGGCATCTTGCGCGTGTAAGCCCAACCCAACACAAGTAGCAAGTTGTAATTTGTAGGAATAAGAGACTAGGGGCTTAAAACTCTAAAATGACATTAGAGGTCCTAAGTCAAGTTGCAAATATAAAAGCTAAAAGGGTCCAACTTCAAACTCACATGAATCATGTGAGTGCCCTTGTGCTTTCTTAGCACCAATAGATTTAAGTTGTGTTTATTTTAAAGGCCTGGATTAGAATCCTTGC
>MU834865.1:0-43564 GCA_029204225.1 Diphasiastrum complanatum
CAAAACAAAAACAAATGTATGAATATTGGACATATAGCTTTTTGATTTCAAAATAAAAGATACTCTTTGAAGGTATGCTAAAAATCAAGTCTTTTATTTTTTATACTTTCAATAACAATGTGAAGTACAATTATACAAAAACAAAATTACAAACGTGAACAAGAACGATGTGGTATTGTACCACAAAGGCCTTGCCATATCATAATAGCATGAAATCTAAAATTTTAGGATTTGTTTAAAGTGTTTTTTATATTATCGTGATAACTTATTTTGTATTATTAATTTTTAGTTTCAAAATTTGGATAGTAGTTTGTTGTAAGTTTTTAATAGACATTTACATTTGAATGTTAGATGAAATCTATAATATCTGTTCTTTATTTTAAAAGTCAATTTACTATAAGTTTTGTACAAAGTTGTTTTCTTAGAGAACTATGTTGATTCCATTCTTGTACTTGTTGGCTTTTTCAAACAATGGCCCAAAGTTTGAATCAATAAAAATCCTAATTAATAAGGATAAATTTGTTATATGACTTTGTTATATTTTGACCATTTTGGCCCATGAGTTGTTGAACCTAGATAAATTATCTTGTTTTAGGAGAATCGTTGATTCTTTCTTTGTACTTTGCAATTTTTTTTGAATTTCCTCCATGGTTTTGTATAAAATCTTCAACAGATATTTCTTTTCACTGAAATTGCTAGTGAATTCATTATTGTGTTTTTTGTTTCGTTTAATAGTTGATGATATTCATTTGTTTTTATGTACTTTCTCAAGTAATAAATGATGTTGTTGTTTGAGAATTGTGAGTCTTGATGGACTTGCTTAAATTTGTTAACAATCAACATTTGTGGCAAGTAGGAAAATTGATTTATTAGAGAGTGTAGTAGAACACAATGAAAAAATTATAATTTGATAGAGATCAGTTCTTATTGGTGAAAATTTATTGATGAATTATATTTGTCACAAAATGTGTAATAAGTACAATTTCATAGCTCAACTAAACAAAAAAACAAAACAAAACACAATATTTGAGCTTTGACCATATTTGATACTATTTATGACAACAACCACATAATATGTTTTAACTTTCACTTTGATACAAACTTCATTGACCGAACTGAACACGATGCCTTTAGAATATAACACTAGACATGGCTCAACTGAACACATACGAGGATTTATGCTCTAAGCTATGAGATGAAAAATTTTGTGACCTGTAGTCAAAAGTTTGAGAATGTGCATTGTGCGCCTACGCTAATTAGTCTGTGAAATAACTGAATCCATCTCTCCGATGCTTTGTTTTGATGTAGAATGATCTACTTGTGTGGATCATGTTGCTTAGTAACCATCGGTTTATACTTGAGTATGGTTTTCCATAACTTGCATGTGTCCGAACCATAATGAATCTTGGTTTGTAGCTTCTGTTCATTGATAGATTGATTGTAAATCAATTTCTCCATTGTTGTATGAACTGGAAGCGGTGTAGGAACTCGATTCAAGTATTTGCGTGTGAGGATCTGAAAGTTCCATATCATAATCCTCCAGATTAACATGCATATTAGTGGACATAAACTGGATTTGCAGTTATCCAGCTCTGCTAATTTCTAGCAGAGGGCAAGGACAATTGATTGTCGATCTACATGTTTGGTTTAAGATAGCTCCCTATAGAAACAATTTTAATGATGCCAATTGGTTAGTGAATCATAGTTGTTGGAGCGGATTAAAAAAACATGCAGTTGAAATCCTTGTGAAACCCTTCTTGGAGTGTTGCTCACTACCTCGGTGAGGAGTTGAGATTTATAAAACTGATGAATCTTTTTCCCCCAGTCCTATGGACATTGAAACTGCCCTGTTGTGAATTTAGGAATCTGAAGTCCTGGCAAATAGCAACAATTTGTTGTTTCATGCCCTTTTGACAAAGTTGTTGAGGTTGAGGGTTGTGGAAGTATAGCAAGGCATGGGTTGGTTGCACCTAGCAAGATGATTTACGGATCCAGAGTTCGTGTTAACAAAAAATACTGACTTGTTGCTTCCACATTGCATGGCCAAAAAAGCAACATTGGATGCTTGGAAGGTGTAGGTTGCGCTGGCTGCTTGATGGATGGTTGCCTGTGAGAACTTCTAGTGATTGTGAGAACCATGGACGCATCCTCATGGATGATTACCACTAGGAAGTTTGAACCAGAGAGGCAACTCAAAAAACCATTGATGGCAGCGTGAGTGCAATGAAAGCTCACTGAAGAACTGATGGATCAGTATTGAAAGCGTTGATTGGATTTCTGCCTTGCTTACCTTGTCAATGTTTGATATTGATTAGGAGCAGAGGTTGCAACTCTACTGTTGAAGAGATGGCGGCTTTGTTAGTGGTGGTGTGGGCAACAGTCTAGCGGATTCTTCACTTTTGGTGAGAACCAACGAGCTGCAGATGGATTTGCATATGGGCCGAAGAACGACCAGCCAATAAATTCTCTCTCTCTTTATCTCTCTCGATGTAGTCCGCAGCTGAAAGGCCTGCTGGTGCTTGATCGAGTAGTGACTGTATGGAGTTTAGGGCTTTGCCTTCTCTTCTCGTGGGTCTCTCTTAGAGTTAAGTTGTATAAGAGGGTACCTTGTGTACATGTCATCATGAAAAAAAGTTTTTTGAGGGAGTTACGTGGCCGATGGTTTCTGGGTAGCCAGAGAGTTTGGAACCTGAGTTCAATGAAAATTTGGTAGTCAATTTCTTTCGAGTAAATCTATCAGTAAGAATGAAATTGCCGATTCTCTAGTCCAGTAATATGGAATGTTTGGGAGAATAATTTGTGACGATATAAAATTTTGCTATCTTAATAGTTCGTCTATGGATTTGGTTCATAGGGAAGATTATTCACATATGCGCACAATTAATCTTGTATGAATCTATTGTGTATTCCTAGTTACTAAAGCTATTTGGTGCACTTAAGCTAGTCGATTAGACATATGATCAAATATTGTTTTGACAGATACTTGCAGAGTTAACAAATCTTTGAAAGGAAGATTTATGGATTAACTTATAAATGATTTGGGTAAGGATCTAAATGTGGTGTCATACTAGTATAATTGAATTCTTCAACTAGACATTTGAGATTTCTGAATCATTGGCAATTAACTTGAGTAGTTGATTACACCAGGATGAAGTTAATTGGTAAAACAATCAGTGTGATGTGGATTCACCAGGAACTGACAGTTTTGATTTATATTGCTTGTAAGACGCGTGATTAGTGAATCATTTGGATTCATCAGTTAAAATTGTGTGCATTGGATATGCAGTATTCTTGGGATAGAGTATTCCTTAGTTAAGGAGTAGACTCAGCTCATTAGTGATTGTATCCTAGAGCGCTCAATTGGATAACAAATCATAATGAATCCAAGAATAATAATTGAACTGATATTCAACAGGACTTTAAGTATTTAGATGTGATTCTAAATTGTAATTTGAAGTTTTTTGTAGTTGAAGATGATTGTCATTTTGGTATGCATTCAGTCTTTAATTACCAGTGGCTTATAGAACTTAAATCTTGCATTTCAGTCAAAGAATCATGTTTGAAGAATATTTCTGAATCCAGTATTTTCTTACTGGAAAGATTTTGGAATGATTCTTATTTTTCCTGAGTTATGTTGGACATATACTCCAGTATCTTGTAAATGATTGAGTAAGGTTTTTTATTCTAGAAAATTATGTTTGACGAATCATATGAATCTAAATATTTACGATTGACGAATCATAAATAGATACTTAATTATTGTCAGAGAATTAAAAGAAATGGGGGTGATTCTTAAGTGTGATGATTATTTTTGATATATTATTTGAGTAAGAATTCAGATCAATGTTTTGAATCTCTCTACTCCAGTATCTTATTGAGAGCCTATGGATCTCACAGATATTCACACAAAAGAAGTTATTTTATTTGAGGAGAATTTAATTAGTCTAGTGGATTTTATTCTACTATAGTTTATGGTTTACGGATGTTTGAGTACAATTCTTCATTTGATTGGATCTCCAGTTATCATAGGAGATAGACAAGTCTATTAAGATGCATGAATTTTATTTTTTTGCATTTGGTGCTAGAAATAGGAGCATTTAACTCAAAAGAGTATCTGAGATACGCAAAGTTGAGTTTTAATCATTCTATATCTTAATGAATCTCCTAGAGATTCTAGTTGAACGAATTATCATATCTTAGAATTAGATTCTAAGGATAGTTGTACTTGAAAGCCTTTTATGAATTATCTACCAGAGTTTGTGGATAATTTCAGACTGTAATTATTATTATTTTTCTTTAACTTTAATCTCTTAAGTTAGGTAATATTTCACTTAGAGTTCATGTAAGTGTTTTACATGAAGGTGATGTTACTAACTTGTGTAACCTAGTTGAGAAATTTATTGCTTAGTGTACTATTCAAATGGTTTACCTAAAGACTATCAAGTGGATGTTAGAAGGAGCCATCCTATTACCCTAGAAGAAGCTACTAGGGTTGCAAATTTTTTTGATAACACTCCTAAGCCATCTAAGAGTCATTACCCTAATGAACAAAAGAAGGGTTTCCAATTTAAGAGAAAGGATAAAAAAGCTACCAATGAGGCATCTTCAAATCCTAATTCTAAGAAACCCAAACACCACTTCAATAAACATCAAGGTGGCAAGAAAGACCTAGCGGAAGCTCGAAGAAGAATCTATGCTCCAAGTGCAATGGAGAGGGTCACCTTGCACAAGGACACTATTACCTTAATCTAAAGGGCACCTACTCTTAATCCTAAGGGTACCCCTTATCCAAGGGTGATTCGCCAATTAGCTCCCATACAGTAAATGGGCAAATAGGAGTTAAAGTACTGTTAGTTACATAGGTATGTAACATTTCTCCCCCCTTAACTTAAATTTTTCCTTGTAGGAAGAAATTTGGAGAATTCTTTTGGAGATTAGCCTCCTTTTACCAGGTATCTTCTTCTTCTGACTTGCCCCTCCACCTGATTAAAAATTCTCGAAGCACTCTATTCCTTAGAGTTTTCTGTCAGCTATTAAAAATTGCCTCGGGTTCAGGTGGTCCACTCGTGGACTCATCACGAAAAAGATCTAATAAATCTTCCATAGGAACCAGGGTTTTCCCAACCCCCAAAGAGGGTTTTAACTTACTAACGTGAAAAACATGATATATTCCAACGTTAGCTGAAAGATCTAGTTTGTATGCGACCTTGTTAATCACTTGGATAACTTTAAAAGGACCGCAATACCTAGGTGCCAACTTTGCACACTTACCAGTTTTCAAGCTTCTAGAATGACTAGGGACCTTGCAATAACACCATGTCATTGACCTTGAATTTCTTGTGCTTCTGAGACAGATCAGCATAGTGCCTCACCTTGTCCCTGGCAGTTTTTATGATGCTGCCAACTGTAACATTTCTTGCATATCCGCAAGGAAATCAGCTGCGACTTGCACCCTAAGCTTTCAGCATTATTCAGGAAGGATTGTAAAGTTAAAAAAATTGAACTAGAAGATAGATCAAACAAATTTAATTTTAAAGCTTCTTAAGTAGATGCTTTTATATTCACTTTTTTAGTTTTTCAGCTTTATCTTTGATATCCTTAGGAGGTTGGTATGAATTTTTATAAATCAATTCTTCAACATCCTCCTCAATAGTTTCGTTCATTCAATTAGGGCTTTCTATTGTTTGCACATCTTGCTCTTCCATCATGTGATCCATTAATGACAGTGAATCGTCAATCTAAATCATTTTCATGTCTGAGTTGCATACTTCCTCCACACCTTGCAAGGTTCTGAACGTCTCCGCAACATCTTCAATCATATGTCGACAATACGAGTAATTGTTATATCAATAATTTCGGCTCAACTTCGTTGAACAATTCGAGATGGTTCAATTGTGCTCTCCATAATCTAATATGTTGAGATTTTTTCAATGTTTTTAAGAACATTTGATATGATACAGATCAACTTTCAATATCCAACAATATCAATTTTTTATCTAGTAGATTATCCAAAATAGGATCTTTGGGTTCAGTAGTTTCCAATTTCGATAAATAATCTGCATTCGTATGATATTCACAAGGTTGAATTTCTACTATATAATCAAATTTTGATAGTAGAAGAATCCAACGAGTAATTTGACTCGATAAGTCTAGCTTATTAACTAGGTACTTTATAGCATAATGGTTGACATGGAATGTAAACGCATAACTTAATAGACAGTGTCGAAATTTTTTTATCGAATAAATCATTCCCACCATTTTTTGCTCAGTAGCAGAGTAATTAATTTTAGATTCTGATGATTGTCTGTCTGCATAATATATGGGATAATCTCTTTTGGCATCATTTTTCTGACTCAATATGCTTCCGATTGCAAAAGAAGAGATGTCAATATAGACATGAAATTTCCTTGTCCAATCAAGGGGTCGCAACATTGGAGCAGTTTTCAATTTGGTTTTCAATTCTTCAAAAGACTTCTGGCAATCTGTACTCCATTCATAAATAGCATCTTTCTTTCATAATTTGTTCAAAGGAGTTGCTAGAATAGCATAATTATATAAATCTTCGATAATAGTCCAAATGCCCAAGAAAACCTCTTAACTCTCTCAGATTGGTCGGTGGTAAAAGTGCATCAATAACTTTGACCTTATATTGATCAACTTCGATACCCTGTTCTGAAATTCGATGACCCAAAAGAATACCTTCAATCATTCCAAAATAACTTTTCTCAAGATGCAATGATATAGATGCTTCTCTATATCTTTTTAATCTTTGGTGAAGCTTCTCCAAATGTTTCTTATGTGAGCTAAAGATACAAAAATCATCTATAAATATTTCCAAATTTTTTTTCAAAAAGTCTTGCAATAGAAATGTCATCATTCTTTGAAATCTAACAGGTGCATTACAAATTCCGAATGGCATTCTATTATATGCATAGGTACCCCAATCTGTTGTGAAGGTTGGTTTATCTCGATCCTCTGGTCTAATTTGAACTTGGCTGTAGCCAGAAAAACCATTCAGAAAACTGTATCTTTTAAAACCAACAACTTTGTCTAATATTGTATTTGTGAATGGCCAAGGATGATAATCCTTTTTTGTTGCTTCATTTAGTTTCCTAAAATTCTGACATACTCGGATTTTTGAAACCATCACAATGGGTGATATCCATTCACTGCTTAGAATTGGATAAATTATTCCAGCTGCGAGATATTTGTCTAATCATCAGAAAATACTTAGGATTTAGTCTATCTGTTTTTAAGTTAATTTGGTGCTCACCAAATTTTCTACAAATACTTTTTAAATCCTTTAGATCCCAAGCAAAAACATCAATAAATTCTTTCAATAACATGTAATAAAGGCTACCATCAAAGTTCGATAAGTGAACATAAATATTCACTTCAAATTTCCTTGTTCAAGAGATATTTTTCGAATTTCACCATTGTCAATCATCCCCATAGTAGTGTTTATCACTTTTTCCATGTATTTTTCTACTTTGGGACTCAGTTGGTTCTACCTCTTCCTCTAATTCTTAACATTTCAAATATCGAATATCTATATAATTAGATATCTTAGTTGTTTCCGATTCTGGAGTAGAAGAGGACTCAAATCACGAAGTATAACTTGAATATGATTGAGTTTCACATTTATAATTCATATGGACTTGTTTATTGGTTCCCTTTGTAGGAAATCTGAATTCTCGCTTTTTCCAATGAGTAATCACATCAACCTCATATATCCATGGTCGAATTAATAGTATTGGATATGTAGGAATTGCTACTGGTTTAATTACCACAAAGTTTAGCAAAAATAATTCTCCTTTAATTTATTTCAACATTATTGAGTAGACCCACGGCCTTTCTCTTGGTCTAGTCCACTAGCCTTAAGAACTTATTAGTAGGTGTGATATCAAATCCAAGCTCATGAGCAGTTTTTTTTGTAATGATATTCACTCCAGATCCTAAATCAACTGGCACATTATAAATAATACATCCTTTTATTTGTAATTCGATTTCTGGAGCTCCTTGATCATCCATTTCCACCTTATTAATGTTTAATAGACGAAGTCTTGGTTTTCTCCTCCGTCTTCTCACTAGTAATTCTTTTAACTACTTTTGATAGAAGACATTGTCTTCCATAAGTTGTTTGAATGTTATGCTTGGTCGAAGATTACCAAGATCTACTACTATAGCATAACTTACTCTTAATGACAAAGGTTTATCAACTTTTGATCTTGTAAAACCATACTGTTCAAAAGTTCTTCAAATGTAACACTTTTCTTTGGTCTATTTAACTCATTATTGAGAAGTTTTTCCACTTCTTGCGTTATATCTAGAGCAAAATATTTATGGTCATTTTTGTCGTAGACATGATCGTCTTCTATATCTTTCCAAGTAATAGATATATTTATTATTCGACTTTCGTGATTTCTTTGAATTTTTTTTACTATCAAATTTCTTCGAATTAAGAGCTTATGATTTTAGTGTTGAATGAGAAAATGACAATCCATTTCTCCGGATCCCTTCTTGTAGTAGCATAGACAAAACTCATGCTAACGTAAGACCTTGTTGAGTAGAAATGATGATTATCCAATTTTTGTAGATGTCAGAAAGGCTCGACATGAGAGTCGTGATGGCATTTGCATCGTTGATTTCTATGCACTTGCAGACATTTGCACAAGAAAAAATTTGAAGTTGTTCAAGTGATTGGAAATAGAATATGTATTCGCCATTTTGAATGAAATTTTTTTTTTCCCTAAGATGAAGTTTGGCAGTCACGTCTTTAATGTCAAATATTTCAAGATTTTAATAGAGTTCAAGTGTTTCGAATATGAGTGATGTGATTATCTCTAATATTGAGAGTGATAAGGATGAAGGCCTTCATCCTTTTGCTTCTGTCTAGTAATGGTCGTCAGATTTGTAGTAGACTTAACCTTAGTACCTTTCTTCCCAAAGCTCTTTCGCTTATAGGATCACCCTCATTTTGAATTTCCATAAGTAATAGTTGTCGCCATCCAACTTTTCAATAGAATTTGAAGGTAACGCATCCATCTGGTATTGAAAATTTGGCAATAAAGATGAACGCTTGAACTACTTACCAAAGCTATGATCTAGTTCTGATACCATGTCAAAAAATAAAAATAAGCTACATATGAGTCGAATAACTATTTGACAACAATAGTTCGAGTGTATGTAGAATGATAGCTAATATAATAACAAAAATATTTCAATACCATCATCAATACAACTTATTATCATCACAAGTGTGGAAAATGAATGAGAGAGAAGGATCACTTTATTGCCAATTATTATTCTCAAGGTGAGTGTACCAACTATCCTTGGACAAGATTTCAGACAGCTCAAATAATGAGAATAGTTAGCTTCCCAATCTGTGTAGATGTCCCACATATCAAGGAATAACAGTTGACTGGAGATTCTGGAAGGAATGGAATTAGGACTAGGGACAACTTTTTTAACATCACAAATGTTAATTGAATCTAACTTATTTCGATAATCATCTAGAGCTGGAAAAAAATTGTTTTCAAATGTTTTTAGATATTTTAAAATATATATATACTGAGATCCTGTGACAACATGGATATAGTTAGTTTGCACATTGAACTTATTCTGAACAATGGCAAGAGCAAGGATACCTTTTTGGTGCACTGTTAGTTTGGCCCAAGAAGAGTTTAGGTTAGAAAAAGTCCAAGGGCTTTCCCATTGTTCTTTTGTATAAAAAAAATTTAGGTAAAAGAAGGTAATCCATTTTCTATTGGCTGGACTACAAAAAGGTGGAAGAAAAAATGTTAGTTCTTGTTGGAATGCCTGAAATTCTATCTTTAGTAGTGAATACACTACCTTGTTCTTCCTCTCGCCAGTTCCTTTGTGTGATGCTTCAGCCTGCTTCCGCAGAAGACCTAGCAAAATTCTAACTTTGTCCTCGTCTGTATGTTCTTTATTTGCTATGCTAATGGATTCAAACTGCAACAAATAACTGTCTGCATCTTCAGATGATAATCCCTTAAAGAAATCGTATCTGATTTTTGTAGATGTGGGTGGCGCTAGGCTAGCCATATTATCAGGTGGTGGTGAACTAGGTGGACTTGGAAGACCCGGAGGATTTGGAGGATCAAGATCTAGACTATGCTCAGATAATGGTTTTGATGAAGAAGATTTTGATTCTGAACTTGGTTCGAAAGTGGAATCAGACAAATCTGATTTGCATGAATCTGTAGCACTTGGTGTTTCAATGGATATTTCCTCAATTGAATCTACAAATATTGTAGTAGCATTTAGAAGATCGTTAAACGCTTCAGGTATTAATCTTCTCTAATTGACGAGTTTGAAAAAAATGGCAAATACAAATCTCTAGATTTTCTATATGCTTCTAATCGTTGGGCATGCTCTAAACATTTTTGTGCAAAAGATGAAATTCATCTCCCCGGCAATGGCACCAAGTTATGTGGTGGCCTAGTCGTTATAGATTTTCACAAAATTAATGAATTTAGTATAAAAGGTTTGATCGTTCCCTAAGAGAGAGAATAATCTCATCTTTTGTATGGTAAGTGTATGTAAGATGGTAAATGGAATGTGATCTGTAATATTTAGAGTGAATACTATAGCGACATATCTGGTTATCCAAAGATATTTGGATAAATTGGCATCCAGGAACACCAACGGTGAAACGATTTGGTCAAGGTCTGTGATTATAAACTTCTGATTCTTCTTGAGCTAACTTTTGCACTAAGACTTCTTTTGCTTTTGGCACCAACTTTAGGAGCTCTCCCAGTGAAATATTGATCTTGCTAGACAAAATATTCATCAGTAATTCTGTATGTGGTGCTTCTGGTTCCGTCATCTTGAAGGGTTCTTCGTGATGATGCAATTGATCATTCATATCCGTACGTAAATTTCTTGGAGGCTGCAATGGTGAAGACCAAACTTCAGCTGTTACTTTAGCAACTTCAAGTTCCTCTTCTTCTTGCAGATGCTTAATCCACTACCTCATATCTAGATATCTTTGTTTTTCTGCATTAAGATTTGGATAAACTTCTGATGTTGTTGGTGTATCGTTCAATGGTATAGAATCAACAGGTACTGAATTCACTACTGGTTCTTTTTGCTTTTGTGCTCTGGTGACCACCATCAAGGGTGCACTTGGTTTATTATGAGCAACCGATCCTTGCTTGATTGTTATCAAATTTACAGGTGTTGTAGCTGGTGGTGGCTTCAGTCTTGCTGGAAAGTCTTTATAGCAATGTCCATATCCACAGTCACGATAGAATGGTACAAATTTTTCTTTATTTGGGCATTCTGCAACTCTGTGATTTTCTCCACATGCAAAGCATCCAAGTGGTGCTCTGGCCCAATTTCTCGAGGCTTGTTGTTGAGCGACAACATAAATGGCATACTATTCTGAAGATCCACCTTCCTGATTATTACCATAGCTCCATTGCTCAGCACTTCCGTAGGGTTCTAGTTCCATCAAATTGACAGGAGGAGCGGAGTGCTTTGGTGGGGCAGGCAAGGCTAGATGCTCCGGGTATCCAAGAGTAGATTGTCGTAGTCTTGCTGCTGGATTGCCTCCATACTATGGATCTAGATATCCCATCTGGGCATACCGTTGCTGAATCATCTGAGGGTTGAAGTTGCAAAAGGCGGTCTCATGGTCAGGTGAATTACGCAGATGGCAAACACTGATTTCCATTCATATTTTCAATTGAGGACACTCGTTCACTGTGTGATTTCATGTACAAATAGAACACCATACATTTTTCCTGGCAGGAAAAGTCTTTGCAAACTTCTCAAATTCCTTGTTTGCTTCTCCGTGGAAATTTTCCAATGCTTTGATCTTCTCATCAAATTGCAACTGCAACTTTTCCATCTGTTTCTGCTGGGTCTTCCCAAGTTTCTCGAACTTATTGAGCATCGTTTTTGCAGTAGCATTAGCATTCGTTGATGCAATAGTGGTGGATGTCATAGTAGTCTGCCCTGTTGTATAAGGCAACATACTGACATTCAGATCATTATCTGAATCTTCATCCTCCTCCCGAATTGCATCGTCCATCGCATTTTGCAAAAGTGCGTACTCATTATGGCGTTTCAGTTCACGTCTGATCCGTTTAGATAGACCTGACAAAAACCACATAATCATGGCATTTTCATTAATCAGCTCAGGCTCACATTCAGATCTAAGACGTTTCACCCTTTCAAAATAATCTCGAACCATTTCTCGCTTTCCCATTTTAATCTTACTTAAAAGTAGGAAAGGGTCTTCCATAAACTTCCGCGGTTTGAACCGTGTGATAAGGGGTCGTTTAACAACCTCTCAATCTGTATGCTCAGTTTCATCTTGGTTATAGTACCAATCTTGTGTTGCGCCTGTTAAGGCCATAGGAAACAGCTTAAGTTTATTTTCAGGATAAATCTCACCGTAGACCTCACAGGATTCAACATAGATCTGAAGAAATCAAACTGGATCTGTTAATCCATTATATTTGGGTAGATCCAATCGGGGTGCTCTTCTAGAAATAATTGGATTGACCTCCTGTGGAGCACCTCCAGGAGCAGCTCCAGGGGCAGCCATTTAGATCAAATTGATAATGTGATTGGATATAGATTTTTCCAAAAACTATCTCAGATTAGATCTACTAGCTCTATTCCACTTTTCAAGAATCTGATTCTATATGATGAAAAACTATCCAAAATTCGATCAATCAATACTTCTATAATTCTCTCAGAGTCCAATTTAGAATATATCAGATCTGATCCAAATTTTCACAGAGACTTGATCTGAAAAATCAGAAACTAAAAATAGGACTAGCGAAGGTTGGCTCGACGAAGGTTTTATAGTGCTATTTTGGAATAAAAACTCTCTGAACACTTTTCTGGCAATTTCTTGGGAAATAACCTTCGCCGATTTTTTAAATGGAAGATCTGACACAGATAAAACTATGGACAACCGGACGAAGGTTTCTGACACAAGAAACTACAGTTTTTGTGATCTGGCGAGGGTAAAAATCAAGATTTTTTGTGATCTGATCAAGATAAATCTTCACCGAACTCAAACACAGTATTTTTATATAAATAGAATGTCCTAAAATCTCGGCGAAGGTTCTGGCGAAGAATCAAGAGTAATATTGATAATTTAGCAAAAAAGTGACTTTTTTGGCAAAAAAATGACAATATGACAACTGATCCTCTGAAAACCTTTCTATTTTTGGTATTATTCTTCGCCGACCTGGCAGTACATAGATCTGAATCACATCTAAGCATAGTGAATTGGGCGAAGGTTCTTTCTCTATATTTTTTAGGATTTTGATAATTTTTGGTGTTTTTTGGTGGTTTTTCTAATGTTTCTGGAAATCTGCTGGGAATTAATCTTCACCCTTCAAAATGAAGGTTTTGTAAACAAAATTGAAGGTGTCTGCAATTCGGCGAAGGTTTCCTAAAAGAGGGTAAAAAGTTTTGGGCTCTGATGATGTTTTTTGCCTCTTTTTGACCAAATTTGACAGATTTGACCGATTTTTGTTATTTTCTCTGATATCTCATATCCAAATGGATCTTAAGATTAGTGATCTGAATAGCTTTCCCTGTTTAATAATCAGATAAGATTTCAAACAAGCAAATCCACTCAAAATCTAGCAAAATCAATCCTAAACTATCCCTACAATGCAGTTTTAACACTATTCATGCCACGACAAGATGCCTAATGCAAGCTAACCATCAGCCAAACATGCTGCAAACTGAAAAATTGGCGTAGCTCCCCGGCATCGGCGCCAAAATTGTAATGGGTTTCTTTCCTTGCCTAACCTGAATCCAAGATCTAGTCAATCTAGCATCAAAGAGACGAAGTTAGTTGTCACGTAGAGGTTCGTTCCCATGAGTGCGATAGTATAGTTCAGATTTCAACATGAATGAAAGATCTAACACTAACATCCATTAACACTAAGCATTAACACTACATCCATTAACCCTACTTCCATTAACCCTAAATCCACAACAATGATAGAAACTTACTCTTCTCTCTCTCCCTTTCTCTCTCACAAAAAGCATAAGAAATAGCAATCCCAATAATGATCAGATCCAACAATTAGCAAAATCCAAAGAAAGCATGAGAAATGGAGAAAAAGAGAGGAAAAGCAAGGACATTCATCAATCCATCTCTAAAGATAACCAATCTGCTTTATTGAAATGAGGAAATGAACATGAGGAACAACTCGAGTTGGTCTCTTTTTATAGTAGAGAGGAGGACCCTGGCCTCTGAATTTTATTGGTCCAGTCTTGCCTCTCTTTTTATTCAAATTTAAAAAAGTGTGAGAACCATCAAAATTGGAGGGAAACCCAACTTTATTCACTAACTTGACATTTAGGCCCTGCGACATTAAAAGTCCCGCAAAAAGGCCTAAAGTCCTTTTATTAACAATCTAATTAATCAAATAACTATGTGATCATCGGGTTGGACTTACACACACAGGGTGCCAAATCCCTCTCACTTATTAACTAGGGTTAGGGTGGCCTTGGGATCCGCAAACCCTCCAACAAAGCTATTCTATCCCAACGTAGAGAGAGAGAGAGAGAGAGAGAGAGAGAGAGAGAGAGAGAGAGAGAGAGAGAGAGAGAGAGAGAGAGAGAGAGAGAGAGAGAGAGAGAGAGAGAGAGCTCACGACTAGATGGTGGATATGGAACAAGATTTCAGCAGCCTCCTCCTGCTACTCAAGGCTCATCCTTTCAAGGCCAATCCCTGGGGCAAGGAGCTCAAGCACCAAACAATCCATCAGGCTCTAGTGGTACCAACTCCCAACATTATCTTTTTTCTTCCACTGCATCTAACCCCCTCGACACCACTACCCTTCCATTTATTCAACGCCAATTTTCCCCTTAATCACAAAGAATTGCTGAAGCTAACCCTTCCCCTCCTCTCTCCCTTGAACCTGATCCCCAAATTCAGCATGCCATTGCCTCTGAAGCACCAACCATCCGGCATAGAATCACACCCATAGAACCAAGCAAGGAGTTGCGGGCCTCTCAAGAATTTTCCAAGCAATATTCAACCACCAAGGAGCGCGGGGCTACATATTGTCAGATCTAGACCAGTGTAAAACACATAAAGAAATAGTCAAACTCCTGGGTCCACAACCCCTTAAGCATCATCAACTCTTTCTGCAGAGCAAAACCTCCATGGCACAGTATCTCGAAGCACCCTCCTACATGCGTACAAATCCATATTATTATTCGGTAGCGAGGTGAGAACCATTTCCTACCACCAAAGTCAAGAATCGGCTATTTTGGCCCAAGATCACAGGCGTCGATACTGGCAACTTAGCCGAAGACATGGTCACCAATTGCAGTGTATTCTACCAGAAGCAGCATGGCAACCCGGATCACGACGTAAGATATTTTGCAGACAATTGCGGCTTGGTAGCATTTCTGGCAGAACTCAAGGGTTTGTGGGATCGAAGGCTACCCCCAATAGCCATTGATATCAATAAACCATTGTGCACACAGGACGACCACATCAGCGTAGCAAGCTTTATTATCCCGTCGCCCTTACTTTGGCCCTGCACGTTGATATGGTAGAGCTATGGAAAACACATAGTTTTCTACAGGGTATGCTCCATTACTACAAATCCATGCCCTTCTTGAACAAATTGCGATGGCAAATGATGGAGGGCATCAACAACAAAATTTACCAATCCCGCTAGCGACAGTCTCGTCTCCAAGAAGCGCAAAAGATCCAGGACGAAAAGGCTTCGATTGGTGTGAGACCACCAATCCAATAAAGAGGGGGATAATGTTAGCAACTGTGCTAACACAAAGAAAATAAAAAAAAAAGGAATAAAACTCCATGGCATGTGTTTTGTAAGTCCACGTATGAGTATCTGTCAATAAAGTTCAACCATGGCATGTGTTTTGTAAGTCCATGAGTAGAAGCTTAAAATAATAAACTTAGAGTTAGAACTTAAACTTAGGAACCTTAAGCTTAGAAATATTTGTCTTAAGTAGTTAGAAACTTTGAAGTTTTGAATCCTAAATTAGAAGTTCTAGAATGGCTAGAAATAAATTAGTCCCATAAGTTAGTGGATACTTATGGAAGACCCTCCTTGCCATAAAAGGAGAGGTATTTGCCATGTAAATAACACTTTTGAGATTAAGCAATCAAGCTCTCTATTTTTGAGATTATCTCTCTATTTCCTTTGTGTTCTCCTTGGGAAGGTGCATAGCTTGAGGGAAGGTGCTCGGGCCTCCTCTTGCCTCCTCCTCATCGGTTTGTATTGTGGCATGTATTTATGGGATTGATTACTAGTTAGCCGCAATCTATCTTTCCATTTCCCTTGTGGGTGTTGATTTAGGAACTAGTTTAGTAACCTTGCTAGCTAGGTAAGCCTTAGTAAAAATTTATTATTGATAGTTTCATTCCAGTTCCGGCACTAGTTGGGCAAGCCTTAGTGCCTCCATACTTGTTATTTATTTTCGGTTGAAGCTTTTGGTAGAATCTTAAAAGGTGGACAATCCTCTCTATACTACACCACATCGTGAGTAGATCTAGCCAACACGCACAAACAAGATTTACTTCCAACAATTTTCTTTCTCTATTGACACTCACTCAATTCGGAATGTCTAATCTCGAAGGAAACATGGTTGTCTCAGACGCCTAATTGTTCACTCCCTTCATGGTTGTCTCCGACACCTACCAAGACATTCTTCCATTCGATCTAAGTCAATGCTGATATTGTAGTTTGGTAAAGATCCTATAAAGTTCTCTATGTTGGAGCTGTGTTTCTTATTCTGCACCTAATATATTCAAGAGCACCCCAACACCACTTTACTGCCCGCTCTTTGTTTTTGAAGGTGATTTTGTCGGTTCCCCAATCATGAACTCCTTATGCAACTCACAACCAAGGTCGTCCCAACAAAATCCGATAGGTAGTGGGTGTTTCAGGAATGTCCATCACGACAAATGTGATGACAAATTTTACTTGCTATTTTGACTAGAATGTCTTCTACAATTCTCTTCGACCATACACATGATTGATCTGCTAGTTTTATGGCAAATTTGGCGGCTTTCAAGCCTTGTAGATTCCATTTCTCGTACAAAGTAGTGGAGATAAGATTGACACCCGATCTACTACAAAAAACTTCTTCTCCAAAGAGTTTGTGCTTGATAGGAAGACTGATATTATGCTGCTCGCTCTCCCAAGCTGCTCCCACGTTCAGTACATTGTTGGCTTCTTCAAATCCGGCTCAAAATAATGGTTCTTTGGAAGGTATGTCTGGTTCAGTGTTTAGCCAATCTGGCCTACTTGACCGAAAAAATCTATAACCCATATTTTAAAGGGACTATGGGCAATGATGGGCTATGAAAGCATATGATGTACCTCATGTGGCTTCCAAACAACAAATGGAGACACCAAATTACATAGCACATATGGAAGAAAAGAAAAGAAAACTCCACGTCATGATTGTTTTTAGAGGCAAAGTCACATGGGTTTTTTTTTATATCAAATTCCTCAAATGAGATTGAATACCAACAACATGCTGAACAAAATATTCCATTCTACACAGAGTTTCTCTTGTTGTAAAATGGTAATGTAACATGCCTAACACATGATCTTGTATTACCATGTCTAGAATTGAAAATAATTTTGACTATAGGTTTAAAAAAAATAAACTAGAACATGAACTTACATAGGTCTTTAAGGAGAAAAGCTACTCTCTTCTGTTAATAAATATTTTTGAATACTAGAATATTATTAGATTGGCTCTCATTTTTTTCCTTGAAAAGAAAGAAATGGGGTGAAATAAAAATGGGATATCATTGTCACAATCTTATTACTTATTGGCCCCTTTTTTTTTTTTTTCTTGCAGGTGATTCTCGTACACCTTCCAACAACACTTAATGACTGGATCCTTTTCCCTTTGTGTTATCTTTTGGTTTAGCTCTTTTTTATATGATTGCATATACTTCTTATCAATAATGCAAGAAAGAAAAAACTCACCTTAGCTAACTCTACAGTTAGAATGATGAAATGTGGTATTTCACTAGTTGGATACTTTGCATGATCTATGCCACAAAACAATACTTTGACTTATATACTATGCCAACATCCAATGGTATTTTGATGTTAATTGAAATTGTATAAGAGCTCCAAAATATGTGATGTCTCTAAAATATTGTCATATAGTACAATTTGTGAAATGGATATACATGATTTTGAATGTTGATAAAATAATTCATGTCGTAAACCCTAATGTGAATACAAATTCCATTTTTGTATATTGTAATGAAATAACAACATGCTATGTCTCTCTTATTATGAATATAATATATTTGAAGCAATGATGTGAATGACTACATGTGAGCTCATGTGCATATATAGGTGTGCCCAACAAGATTCGTGCAATCGTATGCTATGATATAAAATTGGTACCGGTCTTTACAATATGTATTCAACAAACTATCTTGACTTGATATCTACAATATAGATCCCAAATAACGCTGTGAAAAGTTTTCTCCACATATGTGCACAAAGTTTCAACATATCGCTATCAATTCCAATCATCATGTGGACATGTCTACCCTTAATATAAAGGCTAGTATTGAATGTGGATGTAGAGATGTGTCCCAGGAATTGTTAAACCAAATATTAGAGCAACCACCCAATAAGGACATTCAACAAGTTGAGATGACATGAGAAGGATCGATCAATAACAAAAGCTGATTATCATGTCTTATTTCAACTTTTAAGTCAAATGTCAACTAGAAATTTTGCTTTTATCTGGAGTCAACCTATAAAATTATGCTACATAAATAAAGATATCATGCCTAGATGTCACAAAACTCTGTTGCATCAGTTTTTGAGTAGCCGTGCATCCCTTAACTCCTCGTACCCTAAAAATGATGATCATTTGAAGTTATGATTATTTTTTCGAGATAACTCAAAACTTGCTTTTGGCCTCTTCCTTGATAGCTTGGTAGATATGTGACAATTTTGTCCAAGATGATGCATGGTCACAATCATTTAAATTCACAATGCAAAGAAAACAAGGGATGACACAATCAAATATGAATGCACCAAATGAATCCAAGATCAAAATAGCTTCAAATAAGAATAATGTTCAATTGGTGTTAAAAAGCCACAAGGACTAGCATTAAGCTCAAAAAGATAAGATTCGTTTTTATAAAATCAAGCCAAAGAGCATAGAGAGCCAAAATCAGGTCAATGATCTTAGAGAACATAAAAAATAGAATTCAAAGTCCCACAAATTGAAAACAATGAAAAGTAGCTTGTTTCTTGCTTAAAAATGCCCTAGAATGATGCTTAGAGTAGATTAAATCTTATTTATGTGTCTCTTCTTGTAATTATAAACTGAATGGAGGCTACTTTTGGTGCTATGATGTACCCAAAGGCATAGAGTGATTGACACACTATGGTATATATTAAACTTGTTGAAAGTAGACAACAAGCATCCTTAACATGACTTTAATGGACAACAATCCTTCCTTGGAGCATTTTAGTCATTCTAATAAGCTACATCAGGAGCACAATGAGTCCAAGTGGTAAAGCAATGTTTATAACAATGTGTTTGATATTCGTATTGAGCGATTGCGAGTTTGGTGAGAAGTCTAAGTACACTAGTCAATATACCAATTCATTATAGGATCATAAATGGTTGCTAATGATTGAATGCAAGTAACGAGTATGCTGCAACCTTTTACAAGTTCTCTTACAAGCTCCTACTTGTTAGCTAGTCAAAAATTGTGAATAACAAGTATGTTACAACCTTCTACTAGTCATTAGCTATAAGTATTGATCCTATTACAAATTCTTAGTAGTTCTGTTATGAGCTCCTATGGGCTGCTACTTGTTATATAGTTGTTAAATACTACTAGTAAAGACTCTATTACAAGCTCCTATCATGCTGATTTTGTACCAAGGTTGTAATGAGCTCATAACCTATTGCCTTATCAGCTCTAGGAACTCGTAACTTACGTCAACAAGACTTTGACATAAATATGACGTGCATGTTGGCTGATTCTGATGAATCCCCAAGATACTCGGCCAAAGCTACCCACGAGCACCTCTCACCTTAGACTGAGGAGGTCTCTGAGAAGACGAGATGAACAAAGACTGAGAGCCGAGGAACTAGAGAAGAAGTAAAGAACTTTAGCCAATTGATTCTCTAGAGCAGGGAATCAGTAAGTATTTGGCACCCATGCTGCTTGCACCAACACATCTTACATCTGTGACTGCTGCCATACTGCCCACGCTCAGGTTCCAGCCCACAATCTCTACATCTTTGCACACCTCTGAGCTCTACAGAGAATGTAACACTATGTCATCTGCATCCCTGATCTGCAAACGATCTGCACCAAAACACAAAAACACAAAAACACAAAACACCTCTGTTCTGGACTCCACACTCCCCACACCATCTGCCAAGCTCTTCATCCCTGCACTTACCCAAATGCTCCTTCCCATCGCATTTCCTTCCTCCCTCACGCACTCTCCATCACCATTTTGTCCAACGATCCATCTTCACGCTCTTACAGCCGTTCTCCCGCCCGAACCTTAATAATTTCTTGATTGCAGATAGTAGTGAAAATATGTCCTTCTTCTGTTTCACTCAAATTGCGGATCAGCTCATGGCAAAAATCAGTACGAATTACTGATGGATCGAACTGAAGACGTCCTTCACTTCGCACTCGTATAGCCAATGGTTGTAACATTGGTAAAACTGGCTTTGGGTGCATTTTGAATACGATTGTCATGGCGCTTGTAATTGTAAACCAGCGATGGCAGAAAAGAGCTTGATTGCAACATTTTAGAAATCAGACAGCAAGAGTGATGGAAAGTGGTAGCGAAAATAAAGAAGTGTTTGAGGTTTTTGGTGTATTGATAATATTTCGATGGATTACTAATATTAAATGAAAGCGTGTCCTTTGTTTTGAAGGTACATACTCAATAATAAAGTGTCCAGTCCTAAAAACAAACAAAAAATATACAAATAAATAAACAAAATACACAAATGCTTCGTTCAGTTCGCAAAAGGTCAGCTCAGTATTCGTGAGTTTTGAACTGCGAAAATAATAATATACACAATCTATGAAACAACGCGTGATATTGGAAGTGAAGACTGTCATTTTTTTCATTAAAATGTATGAGAAAATATATTGGCAAAAGAATGTATCAGTGAAAAATGCGAAGGTGTCGAGTTTTTTGCATATTTCCACTGTACTGGTGAAATGAAAACATGATGAAAGCAAAGGTATGTGCAAAATGATGTGCAACATTCTGGTTAAATGTTATATTTTTTCACAAATTTCCGAAGGTCAAAAATGGAATGAAGAAAATCCCAAAAAATGTGAAGTGTTGCAATTTTCATGTTTCTAACAATGGTGAATTTACTTAATATACCATATTCCAATATGGTGTCGGGTTTTTCGCATAAATAAAGTGAAACAATGAAGCGAGGGTTTTGGCATTTTCGCAAAAAATGTAGCGAAGGTGTCGGCATTTTTTTTTCTTCACAAACTTTGGTGAAAACAATTGGACCAAATATTGTCAATTTCCAGAGAAAAAGGACAAATATTGATTGTACTATCAATCATTAAGAGTTATTGATTGTTTAATCCAAAGATCTATCAAGTTCTAGATGTTAGATCTTGATCTAGATGCTTTACACTATGATTTAAGCAAGAGCAATGGATCAAATGATCAAACACATGGACGATATAGAAATCTAATTCTTGAAAAATGAAATAGATCTAGCAGATCTGATCTGAGATAGCTTTGATTGAAAATCTCGATCCAATCTCATTGTCTACTTGATTTGAATCTGTGAAGATGGCAGCCTCTGGTGGTGCTCCTCAAAAAGTCAATCCAATCATTGTTAGAAGAGCACCCCATTTGGATCTACCAAATACAATAGATTAATAGATCCAGTTAGATTTCTTCAGATCTATGCTGAATCTTGTGAAGTCTATGGTGAAATTTTTTCTCAAGATAAACTTAAGTTTTTTCCTATGGCCTTAATAGGCACAACACAAGATTGGTACTATAATCAAGATGAAAATGAGTGTATTGATTGGGAGATTGTTAAACGAGCCCTTATCACATGGTTCAAACCTCGGAAGTTTATGAAAGACCCTTTCCTACTTTTAAGTAAAATTAAATGGAAAGCGGAAAATGGTTCGAGATTACATTAAACGGGTGAAACGCCTCAAATCTGAGTGCGGTAGAGTATGATATTATGCAGTATCTCTATTTTGTAAAGCAAAAAGGGCGATAAACAAAGAAATGTTTATAATGACGTCTATATATGCAAGTATTTTGTGTGATATAGACATTATTGTGTCTTTTTTTAGATTGTGATTATTTGAATTTATGTCATCATACAATTGTGTTTAGCAATTATTGGATATTGGATGATTTGAAAGTTTTAGAAAGCAATGTAGTAATATTGGTTGATGCAATTATGAATGTAAGGTGATATATCTTCAACTGATATTTTGAGCATTGGATAGACTTTTTAGCGATAATAAGCTTAATTTAATAAAATTCCATTTGAAACAATTGCATGATAAATATTTATTTTTAATTATTTTTAAATGTTGAGTTGTAGATTTATTTGAAAGTTTGATATCTAATGTTTATGTGATTGATTTGAATTTCATTAAATATCTTATTACTCAACATGATTAATCTATGATCGTAAAAACATTAATTTTTACAAGGTACACATCATAATATAGTTTATAATTACAAAAAGTTATCTTTTTTATATTTCTTATATTTTTTGGCCTTGCATTGCAAAGGCTATTATACTATGTGTTGTTGAGGTTGGTCAATGGAGTTTAGAAAAAAGTCAACGTTAAAGGCTAAGATGTGATGGTGGTCTGAATTTGTAAGGCTTGGACCTTCTTGGAGGTCTCACATGAAAGTGAGTTAGATCACATGCATAATTTCGCTTAACTATTTGCATGAAAAAGGTTAGGGTAGTGTAGATGAGAGAGAGAGAGAGAGAGAGAGAGAGAGAGAGAGAGAGAGAGAGAGAGAGAGAGAGAGAGAGAGAGAGAGAGAGAGAGAGAGAGAGAGAGAGAGAGAGAGACTCTCGTTGGACCTCCAATCATAACTACCAATGACCAATGCAATTTGTTGAGCACCCAAGTGACACAATGGGGTTAACAATCAATTTGAGAAGAGGTCTGGAGTGCGAAAGATGCTGCACTCCAAGTTGGAATATGAAGGACTCATGCGTGAATACAAGTGACAACGTTTTGAGGAGCCTTCAGGGCATTCCTCAACACATCAAGTATTATTCCGCATCCACATGATTTCGCATGCATTACTTTGTTCTATAAAAATTAGACTTCACATATGAAAGCCTTACTATTATTCTTTGGAAAGTTGTGGCAAGCATTCCACTTTCAAAACGTCCGAGACAATCATGAAAAGACTAAAAATCTCTGATCGAAGATCAAATCAGAGGCTTATAGCTAGGCATGCGTGATAGGCTGCAGTTTTGTGATGAATTTATTGATTATGTGAGTTTCAAGTTCTGCGAAGTTATTACTTTATGTGTGTGTGTGTGTGTGTGTGTGTGTGTGTGTGTGTGTGTGTGTGTGTGTGTGTGTGTGTGTGTGTGTGTGTGTGTGTGTGTGCATGCACTCAACTACAATCTTGGATAGCAAAACTTGCTTCAAATATGTCTCATTTTTGTGTGGATTGATATTGTAGATGTGCCCTTGCATCTATCTAAGCCAACAACGATTCAGATCCCTACTGACCTTCAGCCTTGCCTTGCAAAGGCGATACTATTTGTTGAGGTAGGTCAATGGAGTTTTGAAAAACGGTAACATTAAGGATCAATTTGTAATAGTTGCCCAAAGTTTTAAGTGCCTAACCTTGGTTGTAGGCTAAAGTATAATGCATAACTAGTTTCAAATTTGCATGACTCATCGTTTAAATTTATATTTTGCATGACTTGTGGTTTAGTAATTTGAAATTTATACTTTGCATGACTCCTGGTTTAAATTTATACTTTGCATGACTTAATATTTAATGATTCAAATTATACTTTGCATTGCTAAAAAAAAATGCATAAGAAACAAAAAACATGTGTCGCTCATACTTATTAGACATCTCTCTCTCTCTCTCTCTCTCTCTCTCTCTCTCTCTCTCTCTCTCTCTCTCTCTCTCTCTCTCTCTCTCTCTCTCTCTCTCTCTCTCTCTCTCTCTCTCTCTCAATGCAGGTCGCTCTTTGTCTCTCTCTCATCCTTCTCTTGTGTTCAACAGCTCTCATCCTTGTCTTGAGTTCATGTATTGAAAGGAGGTCACTCTGTCTCTTTGGTGGATTCGCGTTTGTGTTCCGAGTGCTAGAAAAGCAGGCCACAGTAAAGCCTGTGAATTTTGACAAATCTTTGATCTAGTCAATTTGTCGTACAGGTAAGCGAACACTTTTATCATGCTCGCTCCTTGTATCGTGATTGTGAGGACAATATATTCACACTTGAACGATACTTGAAAATGTTTTACAAATTGCACATGCAGCGTAATAAGTATTAGACATTTCTCTCTCTCTTTGAACAAGAAACTTTTGTTGCATGCAATGAAGATTAGTTGTTGGTTTACTTCTAGGCAACAAAATTTCACTTGTTGTTGAACTATAGTGGCTTTCTTGTACAAGATAGCTGCATGCAACTCGATCCTCGGCTATTCTTGGGCTGGGTAGTCAGAATCATCTGACATCGATTCCTATAGCTTTGTTATTAAAAGCTTCTATTCTTCTTGTAGTACCTATCATGAGCATAATGTGCAGTCGTTTTAGCTTATTGTATGGAAGCTGTAAATCAAACCTGTAGGTCTCATGCTAAGTCACTCTCAGCTGGTTCGTCAGAATCATGTGACATCAATTTGCATAGAGTTAAGTCACATAAAAGCAGCCTTCTCATATTTTTCGCTTACATATTTCTTACTTATTTGACAATCTCTGCAGCTATATCCTCCATCAGCTTATGCAGCGATGGATATACAATTTGCATGACTAGTTTTGTTATTTAATGGTGTGAAGATATGGCTATTACGGACAACAACTATTTTGACATTGATGAACTTCGCGTCTATTCTGGTGCAACCACAAATTGCCTACTCTATAAGAGTCGAAGCTTCAAAGCCCTATCGGCACCATGGGGCATACATAGATATCGTAATATACGAAAATCTATTCATCAAATGTGACTACGAACGATAGGAAAAGCACATATTTGGATGTATAGGTAGTTCGATTCCTGACCTGAAATACACGAGCACAATTGATAATAACTGAAATACTATGTGTAGCCACATAACTGATACTAAAATTTGAATTGAAATTAGGAAGGTTCAGATTATATTTGCAAGTGAAGACATAATTTGTGCTACCTAGAACTAATAAATGTACAGGAGGTTCGCTTGCTGGATTCTAACTATTCTAACAACTAACAACAGCTTTTATGTTTGAATCAACGACATTGGCGCTGATCAAATTTCAAGCTTGACATATCTTTTGGAATATGAGCTACCTTTTTCTAGTTTAATGCAACTGAGTAACAATATGAAAGTCATTGGGGAACTGGATGACGTGGCCTAGATAGGTTGCAGAGGTGTCCAGTGAGGTATCACAGTGCACTACTAGTGGTGCATGGGCCTTGGAGGGTATAAGTATACCTATTGGGCTCTCAATAGTGTATGCTTAATAGCATCACCGGTGGCAGGATGCTGCTGGTGTGATGCCTCATTCCTCTTTGTGATTGATCCATAGCTTGGGGGCTAGATCCGTTCGATCTAGGTTTGGTTGGGTTGGTTTGTCCACCATCAGGTTCCCTTCTGTTGCTTGTGAGTGGCGTGCTTAGAATAGGATCCTTGGATTGAGGACTTATAATGTTGGACAACATCTGCTTGTTCTTTGTCGAGATGACTTGTCTTGGATCTTCACTTAGCCTTCTTAGCAGGAATTGATCGTGGAGGTGATGACTTCCGAGACGATGATGTCTTGCTAGAACTATGACTTGTAGAATCATCCTTGACTTTCCCTTTGCATTAAACAACTAAGAGTGGCACATTCTTTGAATCAATCTTTTGAGGAGGATTTTCTCATTTCAAGACCGTATTATAATGTTGTTTGGCTTGTTTCTTCGTCATTGACCTTGTGATCATGTCTTCCTTCAATATAACTGCCTTAGGCGGTTTTGTTGTTGGTTCATCAAGATCGTTACGCACTCAAAATCTGGTTGGATCCATATAATTTAGAATCTGCTCACCAGTAAATTCTGCATTCTCATCATAAGTCAAGGCATGACTCATAGGAATGAGGTCATCTTCAATCGGATCTGGTATAGGTTCCGTTGATATCCAAGCTACATTTAGCACATTCAATGGAAAAGTGACCAGTGTATCCAAGGTTCGATCCAATAATGAAATCTCGTTCAAATCTGACTAATTATCTTGTTGACACATATATCCTACTGTACAATCAATCGTTGCAAGAGCTTCATTCCAGTTGACAATATCCATTTGAGAATCATAGTGAACTCCCAAATTTTTCTTTGGTCGGTCACAAGTATGATCCGTTATTGAGGAATCATCATCCTCTTTTAGAACCACCGGTTTGATAGTCCAAGTTGCAGGATCAACGTTGACTGCACGTTCACGATTTTCAAAAGTGATTTTCCCGGTACCCCAGTTATGAATTACTTGCGCAACTCATAACCATGGACGTCCCAATAGGACTCGGTAGAATTTGGTGCTTTTGGTAAGTCCATTACTACGAAAGTAATGACGAACTGTACTCCCACAATTCTGACAGGTATATCTTCAACCATTCCTCATAGACGAACTGTCATTTGATCAGCTAGCTTAATGGCAAAAGTCGCAGGCTTGATCTTTGTAAGGCCCCATTTTGCACATAGCCTATTAGAAATCAGGTTAACTCCTGAACCACGATCTATCGCAGCTACTTCCTTAGGAAATTGTTTATGCTGTATCGGCAAGGTGATATTTTTTTGTTCACTTTCCCAAGCTGCTCCGACATGGAGTACTTCATTAGATTCTTTAAATCCAGCACAAAAAAGTGGCTTCTGATGGACTTCTGGTTTTGCTTGAGCTAACTTTGCACTAAGACTTCTTTTGCTTTTGGCACCAACTTCAGGAACTCTCTAATTGAAATATTGATCTTACTAGAAAAAATATTCATGAGCAGTTCTGTTTGCAGCGCTTCCGGTTCGGTCATCTTGAAGGGTTCTTCATGATGATGCAACTGATCATTCATATCTATACGTGAATTTCTTGGTGGCTGTAATGGTGAAGAACGAACTTCGGCTGTTGTCTTAGCAGCTTCCAACTCCTCTTCTTCTTGCAGATGTTTAATCCACTGCCTCATATCCTAATATCTTCTTTTTTCTGCATGAAGATTTGGATAGACTCCAGATGTTGTTGGTATATCAGTTAATGGTATAGAATCAGCAGGTAGTGGATCTGCTACCGGTTCTTTCTGCTTCTGTGCTTTGGTGACCACCATCAAAGGTACATTTGGTTTATTCTGAGCTACTGGTCTTCACTTGATTGTTATCAGATTTATAGGAGCTATAGCTGGTGGTGGCTTCGGTATTGCTGGACAATCTTTATAGCAATGCTCATAACCACAGTCACGAAAGAATGGTACAAATTTCTCTTTATTTGAACATTCTACAACTCTATGATTTTTTCCACATGCAAAGCATCCAAGTGGTGCTCTGGTCTAGTTTCTAGATGCTTGTTGTTGCGCGGCAACATAAGTAGCATATTGTTCTTAAGATCCACCTTCTTGATCATTACCATAGTTCCATTGCTCGATACTTCTATACGGTTCTGGTTCCATCAAATTGGCGAGAGGAGTGGGGCGCTTTGGTGGGGTAGGTAAGGCTAAACGTTTCGGGTATCCAAGAGCAGATTGTCAAGGTCTGGCTACTGGATTTCCTCCATACTGTGGTTCTTGGTATCCCATTTGGGCATACCGTTGCTGAATTATTTGAGGATTGAAGTTGCAAAAAATAATCTCATGATTAAGCAAATTACACAAATGGCATACACTAATTTCCATTTGTTTTTTTCAATTGAGGACACTCATTCACTGTGTGATTTCCTATACAAATAGAACACCAGACATTTTTCCTGGTAGGAAAATTCTTTGCAAACTTCTCAGGTTCCTTGTTCGCTTGTCCATGAAAATCTTCCAATGCTTTGATCTTCTCATTAAATTGCGACTGCAACTTTTCCATCTATTTCTGCTGGTTCTTCCCGCGTTTTTTGAACTCGTTCAACATCATTTCTCTAGTAGCGTTGACATTTGTTGATGCAAGAGTGGTGGATGTCGTAGTGGTCTGCCCTGCTGTATAAGACAACATACTGATATTCGGCTCATCATCTGAATCTTCATCCTCCTCTCGAATTGCATCATCCATAGCATTCTGCAACATTGCGTACTCATTATGGTGTTTCATCTCACGTTTGGTCCTTTTAGGTAAACCTGACAAAACACTCGAAGATTTGCACAATTCTTGAAGCAGACGGGTCGAATTTCTTGGCCTGGAAAGTAAAAATTTCACTCATACTGAGAGGAGAAGCATTATGGCCCTGGGTGGATGGCACCAAAGAGATGCCAGCCAACAGCGACAAAGAACTTCGAGAATGGAAGGAGAAGAACGACAAAGCAATAGTTGTCATCTCCTCTTCTATCGAAAACAACATTACCCTCGACCTTGCATCAATCTCTAATGGCAGAGAGATGTGGGATACACTCATCAACAGATTTCAAACCAAATCACGCAATCAGATAATGCATCTAGAATATCAGCTTACCTATTTGAGATGGGATGGCAAAGATCTTACCAGCTTCATCAGAAAGATGAAGAACTTGTTCTTGTCGTTACACAATTTTAAAACACAACACGCAATCTCACAAGGGAAGCAGCTCAGCTATTTGCTACGTTCCCTATCAAGATCGTTCCAGACTACTCGGACCCTACTGGCTAAAGATCCCGCTATGACCTTCGACAAAGCAGTCATCGACATCAAGGAAGAAGTCGAAGCTAGAGAGCACTATGATGACAAAAATGAATCTGATCAGACTCTCTACAATAACAGAGACCATTCCTTACTGAGAATATATCATTTGGTAAGACTTGGAAATGTGTGGTTATGTCCAAAGTTCGACATGAATTCAAATATCAATTTTGTGATGGTTTGGATGTAGCCTTGTCAACATGTATAATTTTGGAGGAGCATACTCCCAACTTAGTTGAATTTGCAAGGTGGTTCCCTCATCCATCAAAGGGTGGTGGAGAGTCTCGATTTATGTTGTTCGGGCTTGCTACCCTTAGGCAAGGCTTAAAGGGGCATAAAGTCTATGCCCTAAGAGTTTACAACCTCCCACAAACATTATTCTTTTGACCTAGTGTAATGTCCTCCATGGATGACTCTTGCTAAGGAGTGCACCACATGCACTCCCTACACCATTGAAGGGAGTGCAATGTTGCAATCCTCATCATTCCTCTTCTTGGCCAAATTCATTTCTTGTTTTTAGATTGTAGATGCATTCCGTAACCTGGTGCATGGACCTCTTAAATGGTACAATATATCTATATATACTAAAACTATTTGGGTTTTCGGGCAGCTCACCCAAGTTTTTTTACCACTAATAAAAGGAGGCCTCGGGCAGGGGGAGCGGCATGGACAGGGGCTGGGGGGTGAGTGGTTGCTGGGCACCCTTATAGTATGAATATTTTGAATTTGCCCGCCCACCAACGGGCAGGCGTACTAGTATAGTGTCTAAAAATAAAAGCAGTTTGTTAAATATAGATGTAGCAAAAAATCGTACAAATTTGTGAGGTTCCTGTTGTCCTTCCTACTAGAAATATATGAGTAGATAAACCTTACATCCTTAAAAGTCTTCAAAATCTTTTATTATTTAAAAATGCTCTTTACTTTAATTTTAGCAAGATCTTTTAGTATGTCATTAGGTAGGGTCGTCTTTGTTTATAAGTCAAAATACTCGAGGACCTTCCCCTATATGTAAGATATCATGCATAAGATATTAAATGTGTGTTTTTAGGAGCTCCCCATGGTTCGAATCTTAGCTGGAGTTAAATTAGGCACAAGACATTCAATGACATTCTCTCACGTAATGTGGACTGATGGGCACCTCGCATTTCAAGGCGCAAATAAAATGGGCAAGACATTCAATGACACACTCTCACGTAATGTTAGATGGTGGCACCTCGCATTTCAAGGCGCAAACAAAATGGGCACAAGACATTCAATGACACGCTCTCACGTAATGTTAGATGGCGGCACCTCGCATTTAATGCGCATCCCAGTGAAAGGCCAAATTTTTTTTGCAAGCAATTTTGGGGAAGGCTCAAGAAGAGACTTCAAATGTATATGGAAACCTTGAGAAACTGACACGTGGCGTGCTTAATGGAGCATACTTTCTACCTTGGTAAAAGGCAATTTTTTTTACTCTTCAGTAAAAAAACAGTTTTACTGGAGAGCAGTTATAGAGAGAGAGAGAGAGAGAGAGAGAGAGAGAGAGAGAGAGAGATATGGAGGGGGGATTTTGTTGTGAGCTTCACCATTCCCTCTTCTATCCCAGCTACTACAGAGGTGGCATTCAGACCAGGTCTATTCCTCTTGTGGGTTTCTTTGTCGTCTTCTTCTTCTTCTGCTGCTGCTGCTATCTATGCTCTGTTTGTATTGAGCTGGTCACTGCTGGGCTGCCCATTTGAGCATGGTTAGAGTGTTTCCGAGAAAGACAGCCATTGCAGACACAGTTTCTAGTTTTTCAGATATGGGCTTGTTTCTGAGAGAAGAAACAGCAGAGAAAATGTGTGCTTTTATGGGGCTGTTTGCTTGAATGCATCCAGACAGTGGTGGGTTTGTGTCTGAAGACAAGAAGCAGCAGAGAAAACGTGTGTTGTATTGGTGTATTTGCTTGAATACATTCAAGCAGAGGACACTGAGTGCTGTGGCGTATCTATACTCACTGTAACGCTCTGCGAGTTTTCTCGGGTCGGTGCTTTCTCACTTGGAATCTGACAGTTCATTACTACATCAGTCAGCTGTTGCAGTAGCAGGGAAGCAGTTAGAAAGCTTTGGAGCTGACGGATGGACTGTCTCACAGTCCTTCGACTCTTTGTGGCAGAAAGAAATAGCCTTTTATGGTGTAGAGTATTCTGAGAAGGAAAGAAAGCCTATTTGATCGCATATATTATGACTTCAAGGATGCTTGTCAGATTATGCTAGAAAAAGCAGAAAAGTTTTCTTTTTTTTTCTAGCAGTCAATCCCAGTTCTGTTCTCCCCAGAGAGTTCAACTATCGCCTCTGTGAAGCTGTAGTCTTGATTCTTTGCAATGTATAACAATTCCTGGGGAGGCCCCCTGGAGGTCTCCCTCGACTCCATGGATGATGATCAAAGCAGAAGCATGGACATGGACAGAGCCGCTTTGCAGAAGCTGGAGGAGACACAACAAAGCTGGCTTTTGGGAGCTGGGGAGAAGCAGAAACACCATTTCATCGACCTCGGCTTTATGACATGCAGCAAGAATTTTTTCACTGGTTTTATAATTATTGTATTCGCATGTTCTCTCGTTGCTGGTCTGTCAGTTCTCATTGTGAAAACTGCTCCAAGACATCACCATCACCCCCCGCTGCCAGACAATTACAGTCTAGCTCTTCACAAGGCTCTCCTGTTCTTCAATGCTCAAAAATGTAAGATGATCTGAGCTCTTTGTAACCGTTATCTTACTTAAGAAGTTAAATTTTCAAGCTAGATTTTGTGAAGCAATTTGTCTGCTGGTAAAATGAATCCCAATTATCTAGGATTTACATGTTTCTGAAGGTTGCTAAATGCTCGTTGCTAACTGCATTTTGCCTATTCTTGGACTCTGTTGAAGCAGTATGTCCCTCCTGTCAACCTTAAGCTGCTGGCACATCGAAGATGCTATGCCATGTTAGCTTTATGTGCATCACTATTCTAATACAAAAGTTTGGGATAGAAAATTACATTTTCTAAGAAAGCTTCTGGGATTAGAAAATTACCTCTTCTAAGAAAGCTTCTTCTAGAAGTGCTTTGATGATGGCTGCTGCACAAAATTGTAGGGCTCAAATATCAAATCGTTTATTGCCTTCATTCATATCATGGAAGATGTAAAAAACATCAAGTGCTATATGAGTTGTCAAGTTCTGTGAAATGCTAAAGAGGCCTTTTTTGCCACGGTGCTTTTTCAGATGTTACGAACTTAGTCCCAAGCAACTTCATTGTTAATGTTCAATTGATTCTATCATTTGGTGCTATTTAGTGCTCATTCAATGCGTGATGCTTCGCAATGTGAGATCTACTGCAATAGTTATGGATGAATGAATAAGAAGGGAAATTCTTGTAAGATCATTAGCATTTCTTGTGCACTGGCAACACATCAATCCATCTTTTATACACACAAACATTGAGGTTGATGTTACGAGCTCGTAACCAGTGCCGAACCCTAGAGAACACAGATAGGTCAGATACCACGGTTAGGGTCGTGTCCAGCGTACATGACCAACAGGGCAAGACAGTGTGAGTAGTGTGCCCCAGCACGGTCCATAGCCATGGCGGGCCTAACACAGCCTAGGGACCCTGTCAGCAGGATAGGGCCCCCAGTTGGGTCCCGACGTGCAGTCGGCCACGTCAGTGCCACGTGGCCGACACTTGGCAGTAGCATGCTACCAGTCCTCACACTGGGCTAGGAGGGGCTTACTCTATATCAGGGAGTAGGCAAGGTTGGGTGGAGGAGTTAGTGTTTGCCCTACTGTGGTGTTAGGACTTATTACACTGGTATATAAAGTAGAGGTCCAGAGAAACTCGCCTACTACCCTTGAGCAAGCTCTCAGATATGCTCAAATCTATGATGATTCAGTGGGTAGAAAAAAGGCGAGACAACAGCCACTTTCTGAGCAGCCTTCTCAGAAAGACTTTCAATTTAAAAAGAAATTTTTAAAAAGAAAGAAAGAAGACAAATTAGAAAGTGAAGCTCCTCAGAAACGCCCTTCACTCATACAGCCCTTAAAACCAGATGATTTTGAGAAAGCCAAACAAGAACGTTTGTGCTTTGTGTGTATGGGCAAGGGACACACAGTCAGATAGTGTCCCAAGGGGCCTTTCACTAAAAAAGATAAGAAAGATAAAAAACAAGTTCATCTTGTTCAGACTGTATGTTTCCCCAGTGACTCGGCAGCTTCCGAGATCAAAGTGTATCATGAAGATCATGAACACTGTTGCCAGCTGACCTCTGCAATGCTAGCGGTTTTTATTTTGGAGATTCGTCAAGTAAAGTCGTTTAGCCACTGTCTTGGGGAATGTTTCCCATCGTGTACGCATGAACCCTCGAGAAATGGGAAACAACAATTCAAAAACAAGAGAAAGGAAATGGGGAAACGCATTGTCACAAACTTAAATTGATGCAAGGCTATTACCAGTGTTTGGGCAGTTCTCTCTCTCTCTCTCTCTCTCTCTCTCTCTCTCTCTCTCTATATATATATATATATATATATATATATATTGGATCGCCATGGGACCAGCAGCGATCCGGCTCAGTACCTATAACAATAATATTTTTTTTAAAAAGCTACAAAACTGCCCGAGTGCAGAAGATTGGGCTGAATAAAAAGGTAAACTAGTGTTTGCTGAAAGGAATAAATAGTAAAACAACATACGCTAGGGATGCCATCGAAGAAACAGTGTTGATGCATGAAGGATCCACATGAAAAGTGAATCGACTTCAAAGTAGCATAAATGTCTGTCAAGGTACACTGATGGCTCAAAGATGCCAAACAAAGCCATCATGATGAATATTACCAGGAAAGCTACACCAAGTTAACTCTACCAGGTAAGCCATATAGACCAAAAATGCCAGGAAAAGGCAACATGAGCATTGTGGTACAAACTATGCCAGACCAATGCTCCACCGATAAGAAGGCTGTTGCTATGTTGAAAAGTGAGCTTCCACTCTTTGACATACTTCCACTAGACATTAGAAAAGTATTGTCGAACTATTAGTCATAACCATGAGCCCGACCATGGGTGGTTGAGAGCCCACAGTCATGATAGCCGATTTCATAGCGATCTTTCTGTGGCACTTGTTAAAGTGTACGTGGCTCTCGTGAAAAGGTGTTAGGGGCCTCAAGGAATAACCATCAGCAACAGGGCCCAAAACTGGATCGCATTGGACCTGAAACAAGTGGCAACCTACGTAATTTTATTGCTCTAAATCTCTTTGACACCCATATTGCCGACAAAATCTTTATAAAAAAAACTATCCGCAAAAACCCAACAGAAAATCTGGATCGCAACCCAGCCACATTGTGTGTATACACACACATACACACACATATAATTGTTGGTTTCATGATTCACAAAATCACAATTTGCTGTAGCAAATTGCCAAAGTTTTCGTCTCAAATGTATGCGAACATCTATTTTTTCTTTTAAGAAGTGTTGTTTATGACTTAGGCGTTTGGTAGTAGGTACAATTTCAACTGAATTCTAGTGTTCTTAGTAGAAAATAAGCGATCCTGTACCCAATGCATGCAAGGTTATGCAATGTACATAGATGGCCTTGCTGTTACATGTTTCACTTTCTTCGAAGTACCGTTTCTTCTTAGGATGGGTAAATTTTTTGTTTATTATTCTTCAAAGAGTTGCTGGTATTGCTACTTTTCATTGGAATAGAAAGATCACAATCATTTCACAGCAGTAAGAAAATCCTGAAAATCTAAGTACAAAGCTAGCAATTATTATAATGCTTTACAAACTTTGCATACAAAGAAAAACCTGAATTTTTTGCTCGGTGACTTGATCATCATTATTATTTGCTGGATCTTAATCAGCGGGTGTCCTACCACGTTCAAACAACATCTCATACAGGGGAAACTCAGGTTTGAAGGATGGTGTCTCAAGCGGCAGTTCTGTTAATCTGGTTGGAGGATACTATGATGCCGGCGATAATATCAAGTTCCATTTCCCGGCAGCATTCACAATGACACTGCTTAGCTGGAGTGTAATAGAGTACAGCGCGAAGTATGAAGCTGCAGGAGAACTGAACCACGTGACAGAGTTGATTAAGTGGGGCACAGATTATCTTTTGAAAACATTCAATGCATCTGCTCCCCGTGTTGACTACATTTATGCACAGGTACAATCTTGGCATACTTATGTTGCGAAGCTCATTGTTGAGCATTTTATGACAAATGATGACACGTCATGAATAAGATCAAAGCATTTGCTTCCTGAATATGGTTTTTTTGTCTGTGAAAAATTTCAGGAGCATCCTGCAAGTTTAATGCTGTTGCTTCTGATTGTTCAACATTATAGGTTGGACAAGGTGGACAAGCTGGTCCATCTAACCCGAATGATCACTATTGTTGGGAAAGACCAGAAGACATGGACTATGCTCGTCCGGTAGCTCAGTTAAGCAGTGGTTCAGATTTGGCTGCTGAGATGGCAGCTGCTTTAGCTGCAGCGTCAATTGTTTTCAAGGACAATGCTGCATATTCTGAAAAGTTAGTGAATGGTGCTAGAACACTTTTCCAAATGTCAAGAGATCGTCGGGGAAGATACAGTGCAAGTGTGCCAGATGCCGCTTCCTTCTACAATTCCACGGGATACTACGATGAGTTTTTATGGGGAGGTGCTTGGTTGTACTATGCAACCGGAAATATTTCTTATCTGCAGCTGGTGACCACTTATGGGATAGGACTCCATGCTGGTGCATATGGGGGGGGGCCATCCTACGGCGTATTTGACTGGGATAACAAGCTCATTGGTGCACAGGTCTGAAGTTTTCCTTTGCAGCCCAGTTTCATGAATACTAATTATCATATGGCAAGCAGATTTACTTCATTTGTTCCAGTTCTTTCTTAGCCAAAATGTAGCGTATCTTGCTCATCTAGCCATCCATATTGCTTGATGCTGGGAGTATCTTTTCACATTGTTGTGTCATCCCAATCAGAATACATGATGAGATTTCTTTGTTAAGTAGGTCTGGGGCAAGGTAATCACTATCTATAAATGAATAAAGTTCAAGGTTTCAAGCTCTAATCTTTCCATTGTTACTTAAACTTTAAAGATTGGTCTGCAAAGAGTGGAATGTTATGAAGCTGGGTATGTAACTTGCACTGAAATGCTTCAACCTCATATACTGAAGTAATTGGTTCTCCAAAAAGAAATTGAGTGTTTTGCTCTCTAAGGCAGAACATGAATATGCCTTGACATGTATTCACTAGAACAAGTAAACTAGTAGAAACTGGTTTTGTTCAATGAAACTATATTGCTATTGGAGTAGGATCTGGGCTCCTCCATTGAAGAGTCATTGTATGCAGGTCCTTTTAACAAGGCTTAGGCTGCTTCAGGGGCCTGGCTACCCGTACGAGGAGGTTTTAAGAAACTTGCATAACCAGACAAATATAGTCATGTGTTCATATCTACCTATATACCAAAGATTCCCCAGAACTCAAGGTAAGACATTTGGATCTAATCCATGGTGGACCCCCACTGAAAATTTTTAACCGCTAGCTTCTGGTTCTAGCTATGCAAGAAATTTATTGTGGAGAATCTGCATTCATCAGTTACTATGAGTTCTACAAAAATCAATCCATACTTCATATGCAGTTGGTTTGTGTGCTTCTGATTTGTGCTGGGCAATGAAGATCATATAATTGAGACAGCTTTATATACGTGAGTGCTGCAGGTGGATTGACCATTTTTAATCAAGGGAGACCAGCTCCTCTCCAGTATACAGTTAATGCAGCATTTTTGGCAGCACTTTATGCAGACTATTTGACTGCAGCAGATGTTCCTGGTTGGAACTGTGGTCCAGAGTTTTATAATGCAGAGACATTGCGTAACTTCTCGAGGTCTCAGGTTGATAACAACTTTTGTTCTTCTAAAAGAGTGATTGCAAGAGCATCTTGGCTAGTTTCCCTGTAAGGTATTTCTTCTTGAGAAGTTAGTATCAAAGTGAAGACCTAAAGTCAGCATCACGTGAGGATTATGAAGTTCGCCTTGGAGAACAAAAGCCCTGGCTAGCATGAATCAATGTATCACATTGTAGATCTCAGCAAAATTGCTTTCATTCTTGGGGCTAGTGAATGCTCTCTGTTTTTGCCCTCCAAAGAGACGACAATGTGATCACCTGATTAGTTTTGGGACACTCCCAAACACTTTTCAAATGTGGATAATTGAGAGCTAAAGGCTTTTTCACACTAGGAGTTGGAGTCTTCTTTTTTGTTTTGGGTTTGTGGTTAGATCTTCTCTGGCTCCCGATTGTAAGTCTTGTACTTTCTCTTTGGTGTCAAAGCAAGGTTAAATCTTTGTGTTTATATGCTAATTTTTTAGGAAGAAATCATGTTTGTGACTGGAATGTTTTTTTGTGGTGTGTTTATGGTAGTACTTTTGGAGATTTGAGAAGGCCTGAGATAGGCATATTTTGTGTTGAGAGTTAGCCAAACAGGCTTACACGTATAGCTAGGCTGAATAAGAATAAATACCAAAAGTTTTTACAACATTATATCAAATGGGGAAGAATATTCAAGGCTTAATGTTGCGTTGCCAGTGTGCCCAATGTTGAGGCCATATCCTGATTCATGGTTGGCTTACCAAAGCACATTAGACGGCACATGAGGTATCAAGGAGAGTAAAAAGCCTTCAGCGAATATTAGCCACAACAATATTCATGTTGATCCAGCTATAACATTTGTCCTATGGGGTTGGTGCTGCAATCCTAGTGATACCTTTATGTGACATTCTTTGGCCGTACAACTGGCCTATATCCACATTTGTAGTTACCTTGCTACGGACACTTATCATGATGCCTTCGTTTGGTTTTCTTGGGGCGTTTGTGTTCCTTGACAAAGTTTCATGTTTTCATTCATTGGATTACACTCTTTGTGTTGGGCTTTGTATTGCAGCATGGATACTTCAATGCACAACTTGTATTCCACCTATTGGCTCATTGGTCTTTGTTGCTCCCATCTTAGTTATTCTACCAATACTAGCACTTATGCTATATCTTCTACAAGATGCTTCTATTTAGAGCTTTCCTTTTACTCATGATCTTGCCTGTCATCGATCCTTTCGCAACTTTATTCAAGGTCTATGTGATTGCACTGGGCTCAATTTGTGTTTATTGTTAGTGCTTCTACTTGGCGTGTCTCGTCTTTATAGCTAGTTTTGACTCTATCATTATATTTAGAGCCATATGTTACCACTCCTTCTATGTCTTCTATTTGTGTATATTGTTATTGCTTCTACTTCACATGTCTCATCTTTATAGCTGATTTTGACTCTATTAGTATATTTTGAGCCTTATGGTAACACTCCTACTTGTCTGGTCATACTGGTAGTTTGGGCTAACTTTGCCTGTTTCAAGCTGTTATTTGGCATTCATGGTCCATGTGATCGGATTGGGATCTAGTTCTTCATTATGAGCCACTTCTTGGTACTTTTTCTTGGCATTCTTGTTTTAAAAGGTTCATTTAGAGTATTTATGTGTAGTATGCCATCTACTATTGCATTATGTGGCACTCGTGGGATATTCGATTGGCTTGGTTTCTATTTGAATTTGAAAAAATTGTTATGGCATTCTTCAAGGAGGATGTTTATATCGATTTCTTTATCCATAATTCTTGGTCCATCAGGCTAGAGTAATCTATTTGTATGCAATAGAGTTGTTTTGGCACGATCTAGCCTTATTGTTTTATACTGTTGCCTTTATTGTTGTTTGTAATTGCAGTGTGCGATGTTGTCGATAAGTATTTAGTCATTTCTCCACTTTTTTGATACTTTTGTGAAGATTTCTGAGCATTCTTGTTGACTTGATGCATTTTGTAGTATTGTGTTATGCTTTCAGTAAGAGTTGATGAGACGTAGTTTTCTTTATTTATTCCATAAGGAAGTAGGTGTACGTGGGTTGTTGTGCAAATGTAAGAAAGCTAATGTGAACATATGTTTGTGCATGTGACCTGCACCTATTCGAGGGTGCAGACAACATGAGTAGTGATGTTGTAACATTTGGTCCATGCTATGCATGATGAAGTTCATGGTCTAAGACTTTGTGGACTCCATAAGGTTGAAGATTGCACTTCTTCTTTTGTTATGTCGAGTATTATCCTAGATTAGCATCGATATATTATGTTACGTTGTTGCTTCAACATTTTCCTTACACCAACAACGGGAACACTTTTCTATCAAAAAGGAAGCCACTGGTCTTTTAGAAGAAAGAGTTACAAGCATATTCTTGGAACCTCTATGGCCCTTGAGGCCAAATCTTATTAATTGATACTATGCTGTAAGGTTTGGAAACTTGGCTCCTTCATTTATTGTCTGACATCCATTGGAGATGCTTATTGATTTGTAATTATTATCGGGTCCTATTCTTTGAGCGCTTATTCTGGTTGGCTGATTGTTAGCAGACCAGTTCTTAGATCAGACATTAGGTGGAGATCATAGCTTCAGCTTAGATTCATTTAGCTAGAAGAATTTATAGAATGTCATTCAGTTATATTTATTCATCAGTTGGATCTGTTCATTTGTAGTACCCCCTGTTTCCGTGTTCTGTTGTGATTTTTGCTCATAAGTATAGGTCTCGTGTTGCATTTACAGAAAACCATGAGGCTGCGTATACACCAAAGCCGATGTACAAACTGATGCGAAGATAAGAATTGAATCGCTTGAAAATCTGGGAAAGTGGTAGTTTGATTGTATGCTGTAGGCAAGCTGAAGGTTCTGACTTCTATTCCTGCATTGTAGTTTGTGTAGCAGAGTCTTTTCAGTATTTTGTATAAAAGTTATGAGGTCTCATGATGTAGTTTGGTTTATGTTAATTGTTGCTCAAACAAAAGAACAAAAACGATCAGGGAGTTGAATGACATTAATAACCCATAGCACTAGCTAGCCTGGCTACAAGTACTACTTAATGCAGTCCACAGGACCAAGCTATGGGTATTAGAAAGTCATCCTATTTAGATAAAGAGATCATATAACATCTCATATCACTGTTGCTTAACGTCTCTTTGCCCATGATATACTTGTTATTTAGTCCAGTCTTGGTTAACACTAACTGCCAGATGGTTATCTTCTATATCATCAGTTCTCTCTGACGGATGAAATATATTTAATGATTAGAATTGGCTAGATTGCACATTAAACCTAGCTAGATAATAATATGATATATGAACAACCTAACTATTGCCTGGCAAAATAAAGATTCAGACATTGAGTCTTATGAGGCTTCTTTTCATTTAGACCTTGAATATTTGAGTTGTCCTTTATTGGCATGGTCATCATATTCGAGTATGTTCATGATCCTAGGTATTTTTGGATCCTGATATTTGAAGTTCATGATGGATTGTTGGAGAGAGTACAAACTTTACTTAAATTTCGGTGAATCTTCTGGAAATTAGCTTGTGGTTCCATTCCTGCTCGAAATTTAAAGAACACATGTTTGCTATGGAAAAAGACTCTTGATATGTACAACCTGAAAAGGACAAACAGTGGCTGTGGTTTGTAAAGGTAACTCTGAGATGGAGATATCCCGGAATAATTTTGTATCAGCTAAATCTCGAAGAAGATCCACATCACCCTTGATATGGACACAAGCAGATTCAATGAGCTCTTCTGTTTGTCCGGCTGCCTATTTTCGTCATACCTTTCATATGCTCAGGTCTTCTATATACCTTGTTTATTAGTCTCGAGATTATGAAAATTATGAAAATGTGAAGAAGTTTGCGCTGTTCTCTATTGCTGCTTTTTATTGTGTCTAAGTTTGTTCTATACCTTTTAGAGAGAAACTGAAGCAAGTTGGTTGGTGTACGAGTACATCAAAGTAAATCGTTATGTATGCAATATATCAGAATATAGCTGCAGTACATCGTGATAGTGACTGTCCTTTTCTAAACTCGTAATGTGCTTGTTCGGTGCTGGTCAAGGGAGTCGTTCTGTCTGCAGATTCTGGGTCCATTTCTTCACGTCTTCGCATCCAAATTATTCCATACATCTATTTACTTTTCCATTGACACGATATTGTTGGTTTTGATGAGTAGTGGCTGTCATAGCATGTGGTCTATACTACGCTGAACACCTTTTTTGCAATAATTTTACAAATTTACAATGACATGCGCCTTGAAAAGCCAGCTATAGGTGTTCATTTGACTATAAAAGCCTGCATAAGTAGAGGACCTATTGTGTTATGCCAACAGACATGTTCTGAATCTCATTCTGATTTTTATACCGAATTAAGGTTTTCCTTGTGACTGGAGAAGATAGGAGCAACAGCCGAAATAGTTTCAAATACTTGCAACTGGCTGATTTGGGTGTGGGTCAATCTGATCATCAGTTCACGCGCCTTTATTGCCAAATTATTTTGTCAATGATCTCTTACCAAGAATTGTTTATTGCAGATTGACTATGTTCTGGGGAAAAATCCACTAAAGATGAGCTACATGGTGGGGTTTGGAAATAAATATCCACAGCATGTTCATCATCGTGCCGCATCAATACCGAGAAATAAGCAGAGGTATGGCTGTCTAGATGGATGGCGTTGGCTGGATAGCCGGTTGCCTAATCCCAATGTCCTTGTTGGAGCGTTAGTTGGGGGTCCTGATGTAAGAGATCACTTTCAAGACGTCCGAAGCAACTACAACTCTACTGAGCCTACAATAGCAGGCAATGCAGGCCTAGTTGCAGCACTCGTTGCATTGTCTGGAGAAGATTCCGGAGTTGATGCAAGCACTATTTTTTCACAGATTCCTCCTATGTTCCCAGCTCCACCCCAACCTGCTGCTCCCGGGTTTCCTTAATCTTGTGGAAACTGGGCAACTGATGGTGATTATCATGGTCATCTAGGTCTTAAAGGAAAATTGCTGCATTTAAGATTCCATGATTTTATAGCCAATCTTTATAACTAGATGCAATCATTTCCTGGTTTTTGCTTGATTCTCTTTTTAGATTATTGCAAACCCACTTTTGCTGGAGTTCTCATCAATAGCTATCTCTAGGATCTGGTGATGCTAAAACAAACCAGGTTTATTACCAGCTGGTAATTGATGTACATGTAGCTTTCTTAAGCTAGTAAGTGAAATGGGAGAATAGTCCAATTTTATTGGAAAAATGGTAATAGTAAGAATTAATAAAAAAACTGATTTCATTTCCAGTTAAATCCTATGGTGAATTAGATTCAAAAGATGAGACTTGTAGTGTTTTCATACTAGTAGATGATTTTTTGGTATATCGGTTATTCAACCCAGGCATAGGATAGAAATGAAATTGTTTCAGACTTTTTCCTACAGTAATTAAGTTTAAAACATTTACTAATGTCGTTACGTCTTCTTGATGCCTTAGCTAAAAGCTTTTCAGGGAGCTGCAAATTCTAAGGAGAGAAGAAGAGTGGACATCAGAGGTAGTGAGTGTGATCGGGAAATGTATTTCGCAGTTAGAGATTTTGGATAAATCCCAGTAAATAATTGCTTAATACCGGTTATTAATTTCCTGGATAGAATTCATTTAGTTGATTTCATAACTTATATCTTTGTAACCATTGAGTTATCCGCAGTTTTGGATGTCAATTATGATGTTAGAAGTAGAATCTGATACATGGATTACATTGAATTTGTTAATTTGACAGAAGCTCTTGGATCCAGGGGGATTTGAAGCTTATCATTAACCAGAAAGGATCAGAATGTAATGTGGAACCATATTAATTCTTATGTTTTAAGTCACATGATCAGATGTGGATTTGTGGTATCCATCTAATAGGCATGCTAATCATTTACATAAATGGATTCTCGAGTGTTTGGAAACAAGAGATAATATCCTATAGTAATTATAGGACAACTAGAATGATAAGTGGATTTCTAGAATATTAGATAAGACGGTTAAGGATTTTATGGAAGGAAAAGTTGATGGTATGGGACATCAGTGATTTTGGAAAGGGAATTTTAGGACGGTAAAGATCTGATGATCAATGGTGTGTTTTAGTACCTAATCGTGATATGGGAAAAATAAAATCGTTTGATCAAATGTAGGGTATTTTGGAAAATTTTGAGGTTTAATCTAGATCCCAATGTGGTATCTCATTATTTACAAAATCAGAGGCCCTCAAATCTATTTCTCACTTTCTTAATTAATCTTTTACTTCTTAGTAATTTCTATAGGACATCAGACTAGTTTATATGACTCTTTCCAACATGAAGTTATTCTTCTGAAAGACAGTTATGTCATATAAATTACTACTTGAATGAATAGACTTGGAAGTCAGATAAATTCTAAAGTCAAAGTGGTTCAATGTCTTAAACCTTGGATATCTCTGTTGCATAAATGGATTTCAGAGGAATGATAGTTCTGTCACTCAGGTTGAAAAATATTTGAATTAATAGAGTGAATCCTTTTGTGGAATGCACTTGTTACTGACTTTTCGTGGATTTGGATATTTTCATAGGTCATCTTTCCAATCAACTTTTATGGA
>MU834866.1:0-43552 GCA_029204225.1 Diphasiastrum complanatum
TCGCTCTCTTCGTCAGCTTGTCACCCATGCCCACACTCACGATCCTCATCTCCTCCACTCCGCCAGGTGCTCTTACCGTCGCACACTCCGCCGAAAAAAGTGTATATATGATGACTCCGAAGGAACGCGTCTTGTTGATCTTCTCTTCAGTTCCTCTTCAGGCGCCTTTTTGCGTGAGTTTATCCCTCGTGCTCCACCACCCCTCCTGGATGACCTTCGCATATGGACCGAATACGCTACCAACTATATACCATACCCACGGACGCACCCCATCTCTATCTCCCCACCGCCCCTCTGAGTTCACCTTCTTCACATCTGACATGGTACTTACGGCCATCAAGAGAATGAAGTCCCATAAAAGCAAGAGATATCGAAGACCTTGAATCTGAACTCCTAACCCATGTGGCTCCCACTCTAGCCACTCTCCTCAATTCCGCCGTTGTCTCTGGTTTCCCCTCAATCCTGGTGCACCAACATCATCCACCCTATTCATAAAAATGGTGATCCCATGATTCTTGGTGATTACCGCACCATTATGATCGGACATGTTCTCACGAAGCTCTATGGTACCATACTCCAGTCTCGTAGTGAGTTCAGAGGCGGAAGCTCGGAGATTACATGCATTGGGGCAGGCAGGTTTCCGATCTCATTATTCTACCACTGACCATATTTTTACACTTCGAGCCTTGATCGAGGAAGCTAAGTACAGGAAAGAGAGGGTTTACTGCTGTTTTGTAGATTTCAGGAAGGCCTTCGATTCTGTACCACGCTCCCTGCTCATTCAGAGACTTCGTGACCTTGGTTTCTCCACAGATATTGTTTTAGCAGTGATGGCTCTTTATGAGAAGGTCTTGGGATGTTTCCGACATAGCAGTGGCTTATCTGATCACATTTGGAGCACCATTGGGGTGAAACAGGGGTGCTCTCTTTCACGGGTTTTCTTTGGATTGTATATTGATGAGTTAGAGCGAGTCATCTCACAGTGTGGCGGGGGTGGCTGTAGACTTGGCACCATTTTGATTGCTATTCTCCTTTATGCGGATGATGTAGTACTAGTATCCCCGACAGAGAGGGTTTGCAGAGGGCAGCTGGATTGGTTTACAGGGATTTTTTACTAGATGGGGGTTGGGGGTGAACACTGTGAAGACCAAGGTTATGGTCTCGAGCCTTCATGCAGCGCCAGGGAGCTCATCCTAGATGGATAGGCCTTAGAGGTAGTTTCCTCTTATACCTATTTGGGGATACTCTTCTATGGTCCTACCTTCAGCATGCGGCAAGTTGCCACCACCCGACTTGGGAAGGGGCATTCCTCTCTTGTTCAGCTTGAGCGGTTCTGTTTCAGGAAGTTCCTCAGGCATCCCATTTCCTCCTTGAGTCATTGGTATCTCCATTACAGAGCTCCCCTCAGGTACTCATCAGTATATCAGGCGCATCTTATATCGGGCATTATCTCGACCGTACTTGGGGGCGACAGCTTGGGGTGAAACCCGGCTACTACTGGACTCATTTTATTGAGCTTGACATAGCAGGGTTCCCGGTCTTACCGCATTATTTGGACTCAAGACTATCACATTGCCTCAGATTTACATTGGGACAGCTCCGTGTATCATCACATCAGTTGGCTATTGAGACTGGTAGATTCCAGGGTACCCCGAGAGAGGAGCGGAGGAGAGGACGTTTTGATGACGGTGACGATGATGATGATGACCTACTTGCCCACAGAGACCAGAGACAGCGTCCCACACATACCCATGTTGCAGCACGAGCTACTCGACCTATCACGAGGAGACCTCTTCATCCTCTCAGACGACGTCAGAGACCACCAGTGGCCCTTCATGCCACAGGCCGTAGTACATCCTTCTATATCATCAACACCAGCAGGACAGGACTAGATGATAGCGTCATATCTCACTCATGACTGTTAGCAATATACATGCTCCCACATGTTTCTAATAGCATCACATCTATTTCAGTTTATAGGTTTAGCTCTAGATTGCTACTTTCGTTACTGTTTTGGAGACGTTTCATACGCTCCTATGGTTACCACATACTTGACATGTACATTTACTAGTCTTATATGCCTTTTGGCATGGAAAAGACATTAATAAAGCTTTCTTTCTTTCTTTCTTTCTTTCTCTCTCTCTCTCTCTCTCTCTCTCTCTCTCTCTCTCTCTCTCGATGGCACCCTGCAGCGTGCCTTCTCCTCCCCTCCCTTTTGCAATGGCGCGTTGCTGCTGCTGCTGCTGCCGCTGCTCGCTACGCTGCTACTGCTGCATCGTTGCTGCTGATTGCTGCCGTACTGCTGCTGCTGCTGCTCGCTACTCTACTGCTGCTGCGACTGCTGCTAGTCTACTGTCCCCTCCGTTCTTCACCCTCATTTGCTAGCCTGCTATCCCTCCATTCTTTACCCTCCTTTCCTGTCCTTCCGTTTGTTGTCCCTCCCTCTCTCTTCTACCATTGCTGTACCTTTCTTCCTGCCATTATGGCTGATTGGCAATCTGTGAATAGGAAAGGGAAGAAGAAAACGCCTCCCTCTTCTCCCTTTGTTTTCTCAACCATCCCTACTACGGCTTCAAATCCCTTTACCTTGACTAAACCCCCCTTCCTCTCCCACTTCCCCTCATAAATCCTCAGCCTCGCTCTCGCCCCTACCCTCCATTCCCACAACCTCTACCTCCTCTCCTACTGCCATTACCCCCTCTACTCTTTCTTCCTCCTCTCCTTCTTTCACCCCTTCATCTTCATCCTCTTTGTCTCTGCCTGTTTCAGCTTATTTCCCCTGCTTTATTGAGTCTCTTCAAGAGACCAATGTATCCCTGCTTGCATTAATCAAGCAACAAGCATTCCAAATCTCCACTTTGGAGGATATGGTTTTGGCCCTCCAGGGCAAAGTTGGCATTCTTGAGGTTGATGTTATGTACCTCAAGAATGAATTGGCATCAAATGAAGAGGAAGAAGAAGAAGTCGGCAATGCAGATTCAGAAAACATGGCAAAGCAGCTTCAAGGGTTCACTCCTTGGAGCAGCAATTTCAGCAATTGAAGAGTTCTTGGGCCAACATGCTCAAGGGATCTAAGCAGGTTATTTCTGAATCTATTCAAGAACATCAAAATAGAGATCTCAAGGCCCTCAATGTCAGAGTTAGGGGAGCTTCTTTTGTGGGTAAGGACCTCGTGGCTGAGGCAAATGCTTTCATTCATTTCACCTTTGGTCTCAAAGAAGATGTCATATCTGCTGCTTGGGTGGGTAAGCTCCAATCCACCACAGTGTTTCTGTGTTTCAAGGATGCTTTGCTTCGTCAAAAGGTTCTACGTAAAAGAGGTTGCATGAAGGGATCTACTATTTTTATAGATGAAGACTTGACGCCCATTCAATGGACTGAGAGGAAGAAAATTATCGCAGATGCTAAGGCCAACGGTCTCCGGGCTCTCTTTCGAGGCAGACGCTTGGTCTTGGTTAAAATTGCAGAACTTAAAATTTCAGATTCTTCTCCCCTCTCCCTCTGCCACCTTCTTTTTTTGGAGCTTCGGTCATTTATTTCCTCTCCTGCGTGAGAGTGAGCTTTTTTACATAGCGAATTACGTTTTAATTTAGTTTTCTGTTGACGGCATTGTTCCGCCTGAGTTCCATTTCCCATGTTGTACTCCTTTTCGTCTTATATGCCTTTTGGCATGGAAAAGACGTTAATAAAGCTTTCTTTATTTCTTTCTTTCTCTCTCTCTCTCGTAGCTGTTTGTTTTTGGAGACATTCGTATGCTCCTATTTAGAATTTATCGAACTCAGATGTACTTATTTGGTCTTATGTGCCTTTTGGCATTAAAAGACATCAATGAAACTCTCTCTCTCTCTCTCTCTCTCTCTCTCTCTCTCTCTCTCTCTCTCTCTCTCTCTCTCTCTCTCAGCTGTTTGTTTTTGGAGACATTCATATGCTCATGTTTAGAATTTATCGTACTTGAGATTTACTTATTTGGACTTATGTGCCTTTTGGCATTAAAAGACATCAATGAAGCTCTCTCTCTCTCTCTCTCTCTCTCTCTCTCTCTCTCTCTCTGCATTCAACCATAATGTGAAAAAAAGGTAACTCACAAAAGCTATGCCATCTCCATTCCTTTTTTCTATTCAAAAAGAGGCTGTGCCACTTTGGTTGTTTTCTCTTCATTGATCTTGAAGTAGATCAAATAGTGCAAGGGATGCCATTAGCTGAGATTTGCCATTTCTTTGCTAATGATCCATCTTTTTCTATTGATTGTTTGTGCATGCTCAACCGAAGCAGGAGATGTTGTTTTATAGATCAAAATATATTCTTTTCCAAAAATCAAGTTAGGTTTATGATCATTCTCTTTCTGGGTTTCCTTGAATTTTCACAAGATTTTACTATACATTTGCCTTCTATCATATGGTTCTATAGGTCCTTATGTGAGTGGAGACTTAGATGGCCTTCGCCTGAACTGGATGATGTCAAAGCATGGGATGATATCTTACAAAATCGACTTATTTTTTTCCATAAAGTACAGAGTGTTGTCAATCAGCAAGCGGACAAAAGGTCCATGGTAAATCAGTCGTGTGTTTCCAATCTGCTGGACGTAGAGCGATCATTTTCCTTCCATGAGTCAGCCAAAGGTGCTATGAAGCATGGATCCTACGATGTTGCTCAGGTTTGCTGACTTACGACGCTTGATTTCTCTGTGAAAAAGTTTCACTCCTTCAAATGAAAGTTTAAGGTGACTTTTTCTGGTTTCTCTAAGCTAGCTTGTATATAGGGTCTTTCTGTGACTGAAAACATCTTGCAACCTTCAAATTGGTCATGAAACAAAAGAATATCGGGGTTACAGGACATGTGCCTATCTAACTTTTCCACTCACATCACTGTTCTCATAATACCTCAGTTGGAGCTTTTCAAAAAACTTGGGTATATAAAGGCCCTAATCAAGGCAAAGTTTCAATAAAATCCACCATAAACGTTGTCCCAGAGGCCAATAAATTGCTATATGCACAAAAGGCATTACATTTTAGAAGTTTCTGGTGTTTGCAAAGGAGTGCCTTAGAGCACCTAAAGAGTTCAACATTTAAGTCCAAAAGCCTTGAAACATAGAAGAGTCGACTGCTGTTTTGCCCTTACCTGGTCTGTATTTTACTATCAAAATGGAAAATCTGGAAGAACTGGAGTCAAAAAATTGGGTGATCTCCAATAAAGAACCTTCTAGAAACATAAGAGGTATAGCTATCTTTGAGTAATCAAGAATGAATCTGCGGAAGAAAACAGTGAAATTCTGGCTTAGGCCGACATCACTGTGGCCCATCATTCTGGGCATCTAGGGAGTCCTCTGGAAGTTCTCCATAAGGTCAAGTGCAAATTACCAATTTAGGGACCAAAATACACCTGGACTGTAAGAGATGTCTAAATTGTATCTGGCTGAAATCCAATGAGCTTCTCTTGAAGCAGCTTACGTAAACCACCAATGAATATGACAAGCAACTCATCTGAGCATGTATTATGAAATACAAATGAGTAGCCTCAGGTTTAGACCATAAACATGATACCAAATGATGGCATGGTGTATGGCTTTCAAAAGAATTCTCAAGCAGCCTACTGTGGCCTGTAGGAAAGCCAACTATGCGGACAAAGTACACACTTTAGTGACCAAGTATACTACTCCACCAGATGATGTGTTAATCAAACATGCACCTTTGGTATGAGTCACTGATGCCTTGCATAGCACTAATGTTTGTAGTCAAAGAGGACAAAGTAGACAGTGTACAAGATAAAAGCCTATTGCTGATCCTGATAGACCATTGGATTTTTCTTTCAGTGCATGATACTATGCATAAACTTATTCTAGGTGTGAATGTCACCACACAAGACTATAGTTAGACCTTATTTGAATATGTAGATAGCCTATGTTGCTCCTCACTGACCATTTCTGATATTTTGGGTTAGCCTGTTTCTACTTTTTGAAAAAACAATACTCCCAACATTTTCATTCATGTATACCATTTGTTGTATATGTCTTGTTCTTCCTCCATTCTAGAACAATTTGCGCTAGATGTTCTGTTGGGTCTATTTTTTAGAGACAGAGGTGTCAAGGGCTTCTAGCTGTCATAGTACATTGCCTGATTTAGTTACGTTTCATTGGAGGCATATACATGCTTTGACCGGATATCACAGATTGAATGTAGCTCTGTCTCACATGCCATTCCCACTTGAAACGATCAACAATTGATCTATCACTCAATCAGGGATCAATTCATTCCAAAGATTTCTTACCTGCTGCAAATTTATGTAACTTGGTGTCAGTTATTATTCAAATTTAATAATGGACTGGTCATAGTTCATACTTAGCAGATACAAAAAAAAAAATATTTCGGATGTGGTGCTGCTTATAGGATTACATTGATTGATGCATAGTTATGATCAAAAAAATGCTCCTATTTTAATTGTAACTGTGACTAATGATTAATCCAATGGCTTGAGTTTGGTTTGAGTTTGTAGCTAAGTCTTTGAATGAGGGTGACAAGTGAAACGACTCCCAACTTCTATTTTCTGGCATAGTTCGACTGCTGTTATGTTATTGAGGGTCTCATTACCTGAATGGCTTTCGAGTTCTGACAGCTTCAACTTAGTGAAAACATTTGTCTGCCCTTACAGAACTACATGAATGAGCACCTCGCTCTGAATAGAGGACGTGCAGAGAAGGATTATTTTGATCAAACATTTTTTAAACGTCTAGTAAAGCTTCGGTGTCTTCAGGCAGAGCGTACCAAGGCTTTTGATCTAGGCGAGACAGCCAAAATTCTTCAGCAGGTAAGAGTATCATAGGTGGGGTAAAATTATAAGCAAAGGCAGTACGTGGCATGATTGAAGTAGCTTGGTTGCTGCTGCAGGATTTTTGACTTTTCCGGGTTTAGGGTTAAGAGATGTCTTAATTGATGAGGGATTTTTTGGCATGAGGCTTACAACTTCTCTATTGTTTCAGGTGCTTGACTATGTCCAAGCTACATCAATTAAACCAGGCATTCAGAGGTATACGGAGCGCCAAAACCTGTTGAAATTGCTCAAAGGAAATGTCTCAGGCAAGCTTGCTTGGGTTATTCTGGAGCATTCGACCCAGAGCACTGAGGATTTGTCTGCTTCCCTGGAGAGTTGCCTTTCCTTGTTGGGTTCTTCTTACAAGTTATACTTAGATGTACTGGCAGACATGGAAAGTGAAAATAGTTCTCCAGAAAGGATGGCAAAGGCGTCATTCAAATTTGCTTGCTTCTGTGATGAGATTTTGAAATTAGTTCATGATTCAAGGTGGGGAAAGGATTTTTGCATGTCCATCCAAGAAGGACACCCAGCAACAGGGCTACCTGATCTCTCTGTATACCCTAAGCATATTGTGACGCATCTAATGCAAGCTGTGAGTTTAGATAGTTCCCTAAATGCACAGCATGCAGTAGCCAGGATTCTTTCCTTGTTAGGAAAATATCCCCAAACTATAGATGTATTTGTCAGATTTCTTCATAGGGTCCCTAGTTGGATCTTTCTTCCGTGGATACCGCAAATACTTGCTGTTCTTGATAGCAATGAAGGAGCAGTCTTTGTCAGCATCCTTGAAACCATCGCAAAGTCTTATCCACAGGCTTTGTATTATGCATTCCATGTGAGCAAAAGCAGTTTTGGACCAAAAGCATTGGAAAGAACATACATTCTGACCTCAATTTTAAGAAGCCCGTCTTTGGAAACATTTGTCCGGGCTCTTGAGGATCTTACTTTCCCAGAAAAACGGTTATTGGATGGACTTTCACATGTAAAGCAGTGCTTGGTTGAGGGAAATGTAAAATTAGCTCAAGAAGCTTTTCTTAGCTTGCTTCGAGATTGTTTGGATACTCAGGAAATGTGTCAGACCACTCGACAGGCAGGCGATTACAATGTGAAGTTTGCGAATAACTACTCAAAAAAAATCATCAAAGCTCTGGGACAAGATGGTAGCAAGTTGCTTCAGATGGACGAGAAAGGCTTTGAGACTGCCACTGATGACATCTTTGCAAACCTACGCAAGGCTTCAGCAATCCTTCCAACTGGGAAGCTGAGCTTGGGGTCCTTTTCCAAGTGGATGGCCAGCTTCGACCCGAGATATTCTAATGAGGATCTGCTGCAAAGGCACAATGATATAGTGGCCTTGCATCCTCATGGGGGTTCTTCTGTTGACGAGATAGAGATTCCTGGGCAGTATGATAGCTACCAAAAGCCTGACCCTTCACATCATGTCAAAATAGTTGGATTTGATCAGACCTTGATTGGTCTCAGCTCAAAACAACGACCCAAAATATTGACAATGAGAGGGTCAGATGAGAAGGATCACAAATTTGTTGTGAAAGGTGGTGAAGATTTAAGGTTAGACCAAAGAATTCAACAGCTATTTACGCTTATGGATTCAATTTTAAAGAAAGATGTGGCATGTGCCAAACGAAGATTGTCAATGAGAACTTATGCAGTGGTTCCAGTGTCAAAACACTGTGGACTACTCCAGTTTGTAGAGAATACTGCTGTACTAGAGGATCTCATCAAGGATGGGCTATCATTTCAGTTGTCCATGCTCTCGTCTTCTAATACAAGGCCAAGTACTCAAAAGGATACGCCAGCTGGACTTCTTACTGAAATACGGTGCCAGTATCAAGATTGGGTTTTAAATCGAGGAGGGTCGAAAAATCTTGCGGAAGGGTACCGGAATATGTACACCAAAGTAAATTCCAAAGAAATCATCCAGAAAATGACTGAAATGGAAGCACAGATTCCATGGGATTCTTTGAAAATGGGCATTTCCAGATTGGCAACAAGTGCTGAATCCTACCTTACCATGCGCTCGCAATTTGCACGCAGTTTATCTGTGCTGAGCATCTGTGGGTATATTGCTGGTGTGGGTGACAGGCACCTATCCAATACATTGGTGGATCTGCAAAGTGGGTCACTTGTCTCGATCGATTTTGGATATAGCTTTGGAACAGGAATAATTTTGCTGCCTGTTCCAGAGTTGATTCCTTTCCGGCTGACCCATCAACTGACAAACATTCTTCTTCCAATGGATGCACTAGGCATTTTAAGGAATGATATGGTTCATACAATGACTGCATTGCAAGCTGGCCGCCATCTGATTTTTGCTGTGATGGAAGTCTTTGTAAGAGAGCCTTTAGTGGACTGGAAGAACGAAGCAATAAAGACTGCCAGCCTGCAGCAAAAGCAGGGTGGTACCAGATTGGAGAACTATTTGGATCTTGAAAAACAACATGTGGAATTAAAAATGGAGAATGCTCAGAGAAAACTAGAGCTTTGGAACCCTGCAGAAGTTACCATTGGAGAATTGCAGTCCTCTGTGCATGCAAACAAGCCCTATATGCAAGCTCTCGAAAGCATGGTACGTGGATCTCTCGAACGAAATCCTCGGAGTCGAATTGTGGACAAAATATGTAAGTCTGTACAGGAACAGGTAGACTGTTTGATAGATCAAGCTACGGATCAAAACCTTCTTGGGCGGCTTTGGGTAGGCTGGCAGCCTTGGATCTAATCAAGAATGTATCAGTGTTTTTTTGTTATCTCTCTTTTATTTTATGTACCCTTTTACCATATTGCATATTCTATGCAAGTAAGAGTTTAATTTTGAGTTGAGGTTTTGCGATGGCTATCCTTACTTGTTCGTAGGTAGTTTTGTACTCTTCAACAATCGGCGGTCAACCACAAACACTTTATTTTTGGTTTGCAGATAAGTTATAACAATGGTTTCCATATCAAGTTTTTAAGGGAGTCTAGTTTAAGTATGGATGCTATTGTAGTAGGCAAATTCTAGGATAGTGTATCAGATGTCATTTGTGGTCATTTTAAATGACCTATTAGTTGAGATAAAAAAGGCATACCATTCCCATTACGTCTTCTCATCATGTATATAACTTTTAAATATATCCATCTTTTCCTGATGTACCCAAGTAAGCATGTGTTTTGCAAAATCAATTGTGGGTTGGTTTGTGTGTCAGCTATGCTATACCACTAATGGCAGGGGTGTCTTGGAAGCGGATCTACGATAAAAATCAACATTGCTTATTGTAGGAATAATGAGTAAAGCAGGCCTCAAGTCTCGAGTACTATTGATTTATATTGTCTGTAAAATTTGGAGCCAATAGGGCCCTATTTGTTGTTTAGTTAGGTTTAGTTATGTTAAGGTAGTCACTAAGGGGCACTCCCCTCTATGTATTGGCTCTTCTCTTTCATTTTGCTAATTTAAGTGTATTGGAGATTCTCCCTTCCTTTCTCACATGAATGTTTCTCTCTCATTGAATGATTGCTTTGCGTTGTGATAATGCTAAAGAACAATCAAGGAATATTTGATTGAAACAGGACCTTTAGAACCATGTTGGTGGTTGTATGGATTAGAGAGTTGAAATTTTACATTTAAACGTTGATAGGTTATCCTCTTTAAAAGAGAGGCTACATCTGATTTGCATTGTATGTGGTAGAGGGAGAAATGTTTGAAAAAGAGGAGGGTAGTGTGCTGAATTTCTGTGGAGAAAGAGGATTGCAGCCTGCCTATAAATGGCAGCACAATTCTACTAGGAAAAATTTGCTTTTTTGTTAACTATTCCTTCGTCGAAAATTTAGATGCGAAGTTTGCTCTGACAGATGGAAATCAGCGTAGAAGTCTGACTGATTGACAGACGGACCAGGAAGTCTGATTTAAACCAGTTATAGACCAGCAATTTCACCTTTGGTTCAAAATAGAAGTGATGAAGGCCGTCTTTTAAACAAAAGACTAGAACCTTGTATTAAGCTAATGATTTGGAAAAACTCCTTATCTCTTTCAAATCTCACAAGAAAGGTGAAAATAATAGGAGAGGAGATTTCATATTTCAAAAGAATCAACATGTTGGAATCGAGTTTCAAATTCCGAATCAATTTGAGTTGATAATGTGCAAATTGTTAGCCTAACATTGTTATTGAACAACTACTGATATTTGTTGTTCTTTTCTCCTTGACGTTTTATTGAGGGAATGTAAACTAGTTTTTAATTGCAACTATATGTCAAACAATATCTCTCATTTTAATGACTTCAGATAATTTTGAAATTTAACAGATTCTAAGTATTTATCTAGGAGATTAGTTGATGTCAATACTTAAGAGCTAAGGGTGAAATTAAACGTATAATTTGTATAATATGACATGAAAAACTCAATCTGAAATATTAGTATCCCACTGAGGTTGAGAAGAGGATCGCATAGGAAGGAATAACTAGAGAGGCAAGGGTGTGGGCAGTGTGCAAGATGCAAGGTGGTAGTAGTCTCAGTTTATTGAAAAAACCACTCGAAAATTTGGCAAGAGTTTTTGGCTGGGACTTTGAACATAGAGTCGGAATTTTATTCCTTTTCATAGATGTGGAGGATCTTTTAGAGGTTTGGAGCCGTTTGAACAAAAATGACTCCATACAATGGATAACTTACAAATGAAGTGAATGAGAGAGAGGTTGACATTTTGGTTGAAGTTGATTAAAAGTGAAAGCTAAAAGAACTAGAACAGATGCCAGTAGGATAAACAAGAAAGCATTAAGTGTTGCATATAGAAGACTTACTTTTGCTTACTATAGGCATAATCTATTAACCGTTGACACTAAGTAGATCCATAGTGCTGATAACTCTCTTCTATTCCACTACAACTTGTGAAAAGGATGATTGCATGTATGCAAAAAGAATGTTTTGATTTGGTCATAATCTACTCAATGAATGTAGCAATAGATCAATCTATGACATTTTCTAGGTTGATATAATCATATCTTGATTCTCTTAATTTATAGGCAATCATGCATTATTTATTTGATGTTTTGGCTTTGATCCTACAAAAGTCGTGACTCATCTTCGAAGATCAATTCCTGAATTCGCAACTATTACCTCACCTTCTAGTTTGTTGAGCAAATGTGTTGGTCACTTGACGAGACATAACATGCCATCAAATGATTGAACTTCAATCTTTCAATTGTATGTGGAAGTAGACTTGACTTTTCATTCTGTAATTGGAAGACTTAAAAAAAATTGTTTGAATTGACCCCAAAAATCTTCAATTTTCAGAACTTTTCAGCACTTCACATGGGTAACTTTAAGTGCACGTATATATCTCTATCGAACTCCAAATTTAAAAAAAAAAATTATAGACATGTTTCTATGGTCATAAAGGATTTTTGAAAGTAGACAACGAAAGAAAGGGTTGTAAAAGCACCTCCAAAAGAGCTGAAATTTTTTAGCACCTTTCAATAATTTTTAATACTTTTCAGCACTTGACATGCGTAACTTTAAATGCACATATCTATCTCTACATAACTCGAAATTGAAAATAAAAATAAAAATTGAGAGACATGTTTCTATGGTCATATAATACTTTTTAAAGCAGACAAACCAAAAAAAATAATGGTATTATACACTCATAGATGATATTTCCAGTTTTGGTGATTTTTATTGACACCTAAAAGGGTAACTTTCAATGCACGAATCTCTCTATAGATCTCCAAATGCAAGTTTTTTTTGATAGGGATGTATTTATAATCATATAGGGTTTTTAAGAGTAGATAGGCTAAAAATTGAATGTAAGATTCACAACGATGTAGTCCCATGTATAAAAATATCAAGGTTTCATCAGTATTCCCACATGTTTGACACATCATATCTTACATATAAGTTGCTCAAAATGAAGGTCTCACAGTTTAATCGGTAAATGTATATATGAAGAATACACATGTGAAAGGATTTGATGTGATTCATCATAGTTTATGAGATATGATTTTTTGAATAAGTGCTTGAAATGCACACTTTTGTGTGCATTTTGTGCCGAGATTTTGAAAAGGTGGTAATCTCAATAAGTGGATTTTAGCACCACTAGTGTAAAAGTGTGGGGGCTGGATTACAAGGCTTAAGGGGCATTTCAATGGAGCCCGGGAGAGAGAGAGTTCAGGAAAGGAGCACCTTGCAAGAAAGGAGCCTATGTACATAATTATTTTGGTAATCAATTTTTTTTCAATTAATGGCCCAAGTATGGCATCATGCGTGTATAACCCCATCTTGAAGAGTCCGTTTGTAGTTAGGACCCAGTTCGGCATCCTACGAGTGTAAGTTTAACTTGTGGTGCCATTAGTCACTAGGAGGCAAGAAAACAATTTTGGCAAGTCTCAAGGTTAAACTGACTTTAAAAAGTATGTAAAAGTCAAAGTAAAATTTTTAAAAAGGAACTTGCATTGTATTTTGAGACTTGAAATATCTTGTTCCATAAGCAAATGTGGAAAGGGAACTCCACAAGCTTATATAAAAAGAAGCCCATTGTATGTAATTTCCATCGTGAATGCAAGAGAGCCAAGTGCTGCTTTTTTGGATCCACATATGCTTGCTATGGTGTTTGGTCATTTTTAGCTTGACTTTGTATTTTTTGCTACCTTTTCTAAGTTATTGCTATTTTGAATCCTAGTTAGCATGTGTGCTTTGCTTCTAGACGTTTAGTTAACTAGTAGTGGTGAGAGAGAGAGAGAGAGAGAGAGAGAGAGAGAGAGAGAGAGAGAGAGAGAGAGAAAATTAATAGAACAAAGCTCCTTTTGACAAGTCAAGACCAAACCTTTTAAAACCCTTTATTCATAAACCAACAAGGAAAAACATAATTGAAAAGTCTACAATACTCATAAAGCATCATAAAGCAAAACTTATTTCAAGATATCCAGCTGGTACCTGTCATCATTCCACCACACAAAACCGTACAAGTTAGCACAGTGAGGAAGACGTGTTAACGTTGAATGTCAGTTGTTATCCGTGTATAAAATAAGTTAACTTATCAGCATGCAATGTAAATAAAATTTCATAGTTCAATCTTCCTTTATTGAAAGTTGCTTATAGCGATAGGCTGAACCATATTTTTACCATATTAGGAGGACTGCCATGCTGATCAGTATAATGGTTTTGGTCCTTATCTTTTAATTTAATAAATCATTATGCATTTGAAAATAAGATGTACAAAATATGTAGCAAATCGCAAACAAATAAGTAGCTTGGACCGGTACATAAAGTGTGGGGCAAATCCATGCCATACCAACACTCGTACCTGTCATAGAGCAAACAAGAAATGTATGGTTCTCGTAACTTCTTGAGCATATCCATGCTTTCCAAGAGTCCGCAAGCTATCTTATCGTTTTACTTATCTTAAACCTTAATCGTGTCTTGAAAATACAATACAATACCTGCATGCATAAATGATAGAGTTCGTAACCAATCAATCATTCACACTAGGATTAGGACAAATCCATGTCATTCCAATCCCTATATGTAGAAGCTCTTGGACAACTCCATGTGCTTCTAAGAACTTTTTAGGTTATCAATCCCTAATATGCTAAGAATATCATTACCATAATTGAGGGTTACAACAATATCTACGATAATGAATGATTCCATATTTTAAGACAATGCTTAATGAAGCAAGAGACATGTTAAAACCGGTTGAAAATCAATCCGATCTTCTAAAAAGTACAAATGCCATTAATAGTTTCTTACAATGTTGACATATTTATTTGAAGTGTATTTGCCATTTGTGTAAAAGCAACCGAAATATGTAACACAACTTGAATAGTAGACGCGAGTGAATCTTGTGAAGGGGTCATGTTTGCGCGTGAATGTCTTAAGAAACGATTTATTCCGGATCCGAGTCTATATATAGCATTGAGTTTTCACAAGCCCGAGAAAGGTGTTATTATTACAACCCAATTCCCTAAAATCCTACTCACTTAAGCTTTCACGATAGATTGCAATGTATTACATTCATCTCGCATTGTTTTGAAAAGAACGAGTGAAAGTTTTACACATACCTTCACTTGTTGTCTTTCGGAATGCAATGATAGGACTCTAATATCCAAAACGAGTCACAGCTATGCTGAAAAAGACATAGATGATAGCATGTCTTATCAATATGCATTCATTTCTAAGAGCTCTTCTTGACAAGAGGACACATATTAGCAGAAGAGTTGGTAGTTCATCATTGTGGACAACAGCGATGGACTCCATACCATGAATTGTTCAACCAATTGTAATCATTACTACTATTAAAAAAAAGTGTGTTTCAAGATGGCTCACCATTGCTATCCACTTCCATATCAAAAAGCATGAATATATTATGCTACTTGCTTACATAACAAAGTGTTTAACATATAAAGAGATGAAGCACCATCGCTGGCCAATGATGGGCTGATTGTTATCATTCATAAAGCCAAAAGTATGTGGCAATAATCAAAATCCTCTGGCGACAAGTCGAGCCTTTCTTCAATCGATGCTTGCATTTGCCTTGTAATTGATTTTGAATATACAACATTTCTATTGGAAGGTAATTCAACGATAGTCCAATTCTAGTTCTTGATAAGAGATGAATACTCTTTATCCATAGCTTCTTTCCAAAGATCGGAATCGGGCTGATTAAGTGCCTCTTCGGGAATAGTTGGCTCTTGAACAAGGTAAGCTACAAACTTGTCGATATATCTTATAGGTGGTCTGCGTTATCTTGTCGATCTTTTGGGTAATGAGCGAAGTTGATTTTTTCATCATGTTGTAGTTTCTAGACTGCAACATCATCATCTTTGGATTTGCTACTGATAAGCTGTTCGTATGGAGTAGACGAGCTAGGACCTTCAATATGAATAGTCAACTTAGGAACAAAAGTGTTCGATATTTCGAGAGAGTTCGATAGTTCGACTATATGAGCTTTGCCCTTACCCTTGAGGTCGATAAACTGATCTTAGATGAAGACGATATCCCGACTGGTGAATATCTTTGACTCGACAGGATCATAAAACTTATATGCTTTATTTGATGAAAATTGATTTGATACTCTGGAAGTCGAGCCTCTTCCTGAGATATTGCAGTATTTGCACATAATTGATACATCCAAAAACTCGAAGTTCGATAATGATGGTTTGCAGCCTGTCCAAACTTCATATGGTGTTTTGTCTGAGAGACCTTAGTCGGACATCTGTTTTGAATATAAGCCGCAGTGGAAACAACTTCAACCCAGAAGGACTTCGGAAGTGTCGCATGAACAAGCATACATTTGGCTGATTCAACTAAGGTCTTGTTCTTTCTCTCAGCAAGTCCATTCGATTAAGGCGAATAGGAGGTAATATATTGTTGCTCAATGTCGTTGTTAAGGCAATACTCCTTGAATTCAGTAGAAATGTATTCTTCCCTGTTGTTGAACCTTAGTGCTTTGATTCTTTTACCATTTTCATTTTTTGCACGCTCTTTAAATTGTCGAAAGATTTTGAAAGCCTCCGATTTCTGCTTAATAAAATAAACAGTTGTTCTTCTCGAATATTCGTCAATGAAAGTAATAAAATACTTTGCATCAAGCAACGACGGAGTTTGAATTGGACCACATATATATGAATGAACAACGTCTAGAACATCTTTTGTTGCATGCCTATGATTCGATCTAAAAGGAATCCTAGTCTATTTTTCAAGGATGCAACTATGACAAACAGGGAGGTCTACTTTGTTGGTTGGATAGTCAAGATCAAGTGCTAGGAATTGTTTAGTCATGTTCGACACAGATGTATGATTCAAATGTCCTAATGTGTGATGCCATAGTAATGTATAATGCCATAGTAATGTCCTAATGTGTGATGTCATCGTAATGTTTTATTGACAAAAACAGAGGTTTTCAAGGGGCTACTTTATGACCTAAATCAATGATTCTACTTACTGATAACAAGGTACATACAAAACATTTGATAGTAGTTTACATTGATCATGCTGGAACTTCAATCTTACAGTGTCTTCACCTTCGATAGTGTGTGTGCTATCGTCGCCAAGATGAACGTATTTCTTTGTACTGTAAGGCATATAAGAGTGAAAATGCTCACGATGACTGGTCATATGTTGAGTAGCTTCATAATCTAGAAACCAAGAATTATCGAATAATGTCTTTTGGTCTTTGACCATAAATGCTCCTTCGTCCATGTAGAGTTCGGGAGATGATGAACTGCATTCACCTGTTGATCTAGTTGTTTGTTGGCATCCTTTGCTTTTAATACCCTGCAATCATGGATCTCATGATTAGTGCACTTGCAATACTTACGTAGGATCGCTCTGATCCGATTGTCGACTTGGATCGATCTGCTGAGATCGTTCCATCATTCTCTCCAGCATGGTATTAGAGCAGTAATTACTACTCATCTGATTTCTTAAGTGATTTTATCTCAGAGCTATTTTTATAGCCTGATAAGCTTCCCACAGAATATGATTCTATTAGCCGATAGAATCATTGTTTTCTTGTTCTGTAAATAGCATTAGATTTTTATTCTTAAGTCATTGATAATATCACTTAGACTAATATCCACATGGATTTTCAAAAAAAAGCCAGTCCTATCATGGAAAAGCTTGATGGAGCCAATTACCATCTGTGAAAATTTAAGATGAAAATTGTGCTAATGGCTAAGGAGTTGTATGACATTGTTATAGGTGTAGAGGCAAGACCCGAGGCCGTTCATGCTACAATCTCCTGATGGAAGCTGAAGGATGACAAAGCCTTTTTGCTGATCATCATCAACATATCAGACACACAAATTGGCCATGTGTCTGAAGCTCAAACCTCCAAGGAAGTTTGGGACATCACCCTGTACGAAGTGCGCGATGTAGCTTCCAAGATACATTTCAGGAGAAAATTCTTCTCCCTCAAGATGACCAATGGTGATTCTTTACAGAATCACATCAACGAGTTCAAGAACCTACTGAAGCAAATGGCCCGCTGTCGAATCAGTCATAGACGATCAAGACACAGTAATGACACTGCTTTCAAGCTTGCCAAGCTCATATGACAACTGGTGATGATCATCACGACACACCCAGAGCTGACTCTTTCAAGAGTCATCACAATGTTGTTGCAGGAAGACACCAACTAACCCTCAAGTTCCCTCAGTTGTCGACTCTCACGCCTTGTACACAACGGAGGCTCGACTAAGCAAAAGAAGAAAGGCCCGAAGCAACCAAAGCAAACGAAAAATTGACATAGCGTCAAGACTAGTCGAACCAGTCAACAAGAAAAAATTTGTTCTGTAGATACTGCAAGCGAACCAACCACGAGATCCAAGATTGTCGCATACTATAGCCAAGAAAAACAGCAAAGGGCAATCAAATCAAGTGGTAAATGCAGTTGCAGAAGCATCGCAGCCTAACCAAGAAGCGGATCATGATGCATTCATGACTAGCCATCAATAAGCATCAAATGACAGTTCCTGGTTTCTGGATTCTGGAGCCACATAGCATATGACCAGCCATATCGACTGCTTCGAGTCCTATATGTCTTACAATACCAAGAGATATGTTTACCTGGGCGACAACAACACACAAGCTATTAGAGGTGAAGGTACAGTAAGATTGAGCTTTTCAAACAATCAGTCCAAACTACTTTCTACCAAATCTTTCTACGAATCTGCTCTCTGTAAGCAGAATTACAGATTTAGAGCATAAAGTAGAATTCAAATCTAATCAATATAAAGTAGTCGACAGGACAGGCAAGATCCTAGCACTCGGAAAGAGGCATGGATCCCTCTTAGGCAAAACACCACATGAGGTTTGGGTAGGATCTAAGCCTTCGTTGAAGAACCTACGAGTGTCCGGATGCATAGCCTATGCGCAGATCCCGAAGGAGACAAGGAAGAAATTCGATTTCCAAGGTCTCAAGACCATCCTTATCGGATACATTTCTTTTGACAATACTTACAAGTTGTACGACCTCGATACCCAGTAGATTTTATTCAGCAAGGATACAGTCTTTATCGAGGATCAGTTCAATGACTTCAAAGGCAAAGGCAAAGTTCCATGCGAGCCTTCGATGTCTGCCATTGACATGATAATTTGAGCCTCTGGCTCAAGCATGTCCGTAGTTGAGATCGACTACTCGATAGCAAGTCAGACAAAGAAGTTGTTGTTACTCAGCAACGACAAGTCCAAGGATTGGATCATCAACCGACACCACCTCCAAGAAGATCAAGCCGAGTGCGCACATAGCCCACAAGATATATTCCTGAGTTTGTTTGTCTTTTAATGCAGGAATCGACTATTGTCAAAGAGGCACTTAGCCACTCAGACTCCGATCTCCCGAGAGAAGCGATGAAAAGAGAGTATTCCTCTCTAATCAAGAACCAAACATGGTCATCAGTCGAACTTCCTGCTAGCAGCAATCTTATCGATTGCAAATGGGTCTTTAAGATCAAGTACAATGCCAATGGAGCCATTGACCGAAGGAAAGCCCAACTAGTAGCACGAGGATTCGTTCGGATTTCCAACATCGACTACAATGAGACTTTCAATCCAGTAGTCAAGCATTCATTGATCCAAGCTCTCCTATCATATGCTGTTGTAGCCGACCTCAAAGTACATCAACTTGATGTATACGTACAAACAACTTATCTGAACAGAGTCATCGAAGAAGACATCTACATGCTACAGCCTGAAGGATACATTCCTGAAGGTATGAAGCATCATGTCTGTAAGCTCCATAAAGCACTTTACGTCTTGAAGCAATCAGTAAGAGCTAGATTTCATAGGATCAACACATTTCTCATCCAACATGGTTTCCAACCAAGCACTTCCAATTTCAATGTTTATTTCAAGTCAGTGCAACATTCTTTCATTATCATCACCTTGTACGTCGACGATACGTTGCTTTTCAGCAACAATACCACTCTGGTGAAGGATGCTAAACAGATGTTGTCTTTCGAATTCGACATGACCGATCTGGACGAAGCTCACTACTATCTGGGCATTTAAATCCACAGAGATAAAACGAGATGGCTGATATATATCACTCAGCAAAAGTATTTTCATAACACTCTTATCAGATGTAATCTGATCAATTGTGAATTAGCTCACTCACCGATGGATCCAAGCTTGCGATTTGTCGAAGGACCAAAGTCCTTAGACCAAACAGGAAGAGGAGCAGATGAGAGAGTATCCTTATCAATCGATACTTGGATCTCTCATGTATGCAATGGTGTGCACAAGACCTGATATTGCTTTTGTAGTCATCTCACTTAGCCAATTCATGGCTAATCTTGGCATCACCCATTGTAAGGCTCTTATAAGAGTCATGAGATACATACGAGCTACAACGAACCAGTGCATCTGCTATGGGGAAGTTGACAACGACAATCTCCATCGGCTCAGTGGATATCCCGATGTAAGCTGGGAAGGAAATCTAGATATTCGTAATTCCACATCTAGATTTATATTCTTCCTCAACGGCAGTCCTATATTTTGGAACGGCGGTAAGCAAACCTCGTGTTCTTTCCTCTACAGAAGTAGAATATATTGTTGTTTCTCAAGCTATTAAAGAAGCATTTTGGTTGAGTTATTGTCAGATGTTAGTTTGAATCAGTGCACCCCCCCCCCCCCTTTGACAATTATATTATGTGATAATTAGAATGCCATTGCCTTATCGGCCAACCCTATATTTCACTCTAGGAGTATGCACATTGAAATTCGATATCACTATGTCAGGGGCAAGATTCTCGACGGAGAGATAAGCTTAACATAATGTCGGACGTAAGACATGATTGTAGACATATTCAGTAGATGTATTCACCAAGGCTTTGAGCATTGATGCACACAACAAATTTTGTGCATTGCTTAGTCTGAAGATCAAGGCATTCACAGATCCAGATTAAGGGGGGGCATTCGATTTATCTCCTCTACTCTCCTAAATCCCATGTTAATCTAGTTTCATTCGTATTGCTGCAATATTACATGCATTGTCGCACAGTCTACAAAAACACTCTATTATTGAAGACATACAAGAGAATGACACTCGACTTATCGGGCTTGATCGCTTATCGGGGAAGCCCGACATGGCCAACTTGTCGACTTGTTCGATATATCGAAAAGTCTGACTTGTTGACTTGTCCGACATATCGACTTACCCGATGTGTCCGACATATCGACTTATCAACTATCCTGACTTGATTTGCCATATCAGCGACTTTTTCGACGTCCGAATAGTCGAAGCCTCCTCATGCCCACTTCATGTATTGTGCAACTAACTTGACAAGGACAGCAACCGCCACGATCTCCTCTAAACAACACAACGGCTCCACGCCATCTCTTTGTACACTCATCTGCAAAAATGTAAATTGTATATAGTTGATCATTGTAAATCAATTATTAAGCAATCAAGTGAATTAGAGACAGACATCGTAGATGCTTTCATGCATCGATTCTTTTCTCAAAATGATTGTCAGTAATAAGCTCATAGCTTTTACAGAGCGGAGTTAGCTTCTTGAGCATGCAGTTTCGACGTATTCATGTTTGACATTCTTATCGCTTTGTCTAATTGTCTTCTCTTCCACTTCCGCAAACTACCACGCTGCTAGCTCTACTTTAATTTTTTGTTCACCTAATACTATAGTAGTGCATGCACCAAGGGATTAGTCAAACTCTGCCTTCATGCAGTAGTAGGATCGCTTTGATTCGATTGTTCGACCTGGACCGATCTACTGAGATCATTCCATCATTCTCCCCATCATCCTTAAACCTTTGGAAAGCCTATAAAGCTTCCTCCATCCAATGTGATTCTATGGTAAGCCTGTAGATTGGCTTGACTAACTCCGCGAAATCTAAGATGAAGATCCGATAATAGTTGGCATGGCCCATGAAGATGTAGACCTCGCGAATCATCCCAAGTGGTGGTAGATCAACAATGACCCTTATCTTGGAAAGATCTGTGGCGATTTCATGGTCTAAGATGAGGTCGTGTGTCACCCAAGATGGCCTAAGATGAGGCCGTGTGTCACCCAAAAGTGACACTTTTCTATATTCAAGAATATTTGGCATTGAATCAATACTTTCACCAAATGAGATAAGTGCTCAATATTAGGCCCATGCACACACAGATCATCCAATAAGATCTCCAAATGTTTTTGCAATTACTCTTTGAATGCCGCTTGCATAACTCTCTAGAAGGTATTGGAGGCATTACAGAGCCCGAATGGCATTACCTTATAGGCATAGGTTTCCCATTCTGTGGCAAAAGCGGTCTTGTGTTGGTCACCAGACGCAATCTTTACTTAATTGTAGTCGTTGAAACTATCCAGGAAACTGTAGGCTTCTGCTCCTGTTACATGATTGAGGACACTTTCTGTGAAGGGTAGAGAAAAGCAATCCTTCTTTGTAACCACATTTAGTGCCTTCAAATTTACACAGATTCGCATTTTGCCATTTTTCTTGGGTACTATGACTATCGGTGATTTCCATTATGCATGTTCGATTTTGTAGATGAAATCAGTGTCAAGAAGCTTCTACAAGTCATGTTTGATTAGATCTGTATAGTTAGGACTACAACAGTTGTAACGACTCACCTTGGGGACGGCTCCATATTTAGTCAACAAATTATGTAGCCATGTGAATTGAGTGGGTGTCAATTGTTCTCCCACATGTACAATCTTGTCTTCTTCACCTAGCTCAACTAGGTTCATCGGTTGTATTTGGGTGGTTCCTTATCACCCTGATCCTTGTCAAGCTCTCGTTGTGATTTGGGGACATGATTACCACATCACCTGAGATATAGTTTTTGAAAGTTTCCGGCATCTCGTGAACTGGCGCTGGCGAGATTCATCCTTCAACATGTTGATCTTAGCGCGACTAGTGAGCTACGAGTTTCTAGTCATTTGAGATGATGACGCAAAATCTTGTTTCAGCCAGATTGATTTCAAGGAGTCTAGCACTGTCTTCTTGCCTTTTCTGTCTGCAAGATTGGCTACATCCTTGTTATCATTCTGGGAAACTTGCTTGATGTTCGCCTCGTGATTGTGAATATCTTCATCTACTGTACCTATTGCCTCTTCTAGTAAATCACTCCAACTGAACACTTGATTGCAGCGTTGTTTCATCTGATTTTTCCTTGAGGCAGGTGCCTTGGGTGGTTCACCCTTGGAAACTTTAGCTAGTGGGAATTTATAAGGGGGGCTGGGTTGGTATTTTTCTCATGTCATATCGATCATGATCCATGTGTTGCATGACCTGCTCATCAATCATCTTGGCTTCTTCATTATATGAAAATGCATTTTGCCAGGGTACCAAATCGTCTTAAACTACCTCAAGAATGGGTTCCGCTACCAACCATGCCACGTTGATCATATTCAACCCATAAGTAATTGGCATGTCTACGGTGTATCCTTTTGGTGAGGAAATGTTAAGTTCTGAATCCAAATTTGGTTGACACGTATGCCTAGCCATCCAGTCTATGGTGGAGTTGTCATCAGCGTTGGGAGTGATAGGTTTCACTACCCATGTAGTTGGATCCACCTTAACTACCTATTCTCGGTTTTCAAATGTGAGTTTTCTTGTTCCCCAGTTGTGAACCACTTGTGTGACTCTCAATCAAGGTCTTCCCAGTAAGACTCAATAAGCAGAAGGAGATTCTAAAATTTTAATCACTACAAAGGTGATCACAAATTGCACTCCTGCTATCTTTATCGGTATATCTTCAACTACACCCTTTGGTCTTACGCAAGACTGGTTAGCTAATTTAATAACAAATTTTGCCAGCTTTAGCCCTTGTGGACCCCATTTTTTATATAAGGTAGTGGAGATTAGATTGACCCCTGATCCTCTATCTACCATTGCCACTTCGGCCTCGTATCGCTTATGCTTGATTGGTAGGGTGATGTTGTGTTGTTCACTCCGTCAAGCTACTTACTTGTGTAAATGATGATCAGAACAGCTGAAAAAGTGGCGAGTCAAATGGAACAGGTGGCAAGCTAGCAGTGTGTGAGTCAATAGTGCGAGTCAGCAGATTTTAACTCGCTAATTTGGTATAAGATAGATCAAGTTCTATACTTGCTATTATACTGATGGCGAGTCAAGATACTGAACAAATAAAGAGAAATCTCAGTTGACAAGTTTGTGCGAGTAAAAAAAGGACGGGAAATCAAAAAATGGACGGAAAATCTGAAATGGCGAGTCAGTGTGAGTTATTGTTTGACTCGTCGTTTTCTAGAATGATAGTTCTGAGGCTACAGGTCACGTTGTACTGATGGCAAGTTAAATGGTTGAGAAAAAGTGCAAAAATTCAAGTCGGCAAGTCAGGATACTGTCGGTGAGTTAGTGCGAGTCAGGATCTGACTCGCCGAAGTCACAAAATAGACCTGAAAATCTGCTCAGCTCACTAGAACAATGGCGAGTCAAAAAAATGAGAAAAGGGTGAAAAAAAAATCTGAAGGTGAGTCATAAATTAAACCTGTCAAAAATGAGAGAAAATCACAAAAAAAATATAAACAAAAATCCATCTCAAATGTAGCTTAGCACCATCTCCCTGGCAACGGCGCCAAAAAAATGTTGGACCCTTTTCATGCCTCCTTAATCGGTGCGATCAAGAGAGCAAAGAAGGGGCTTGGATCTCCAACTGGGTGAGTATCGGTGTAGTACGGGCTTCGATCCAATGGGGAGAGGGATAAACTACAAGTCTAAGATGGGATCTAAGCCTATTAAGAGTGTCAATCTTGGTGGTGGATCTAAAGGTGGAAGGGCTTAGATTGGGGAGTGGGATTTTCTTCTTCTTTCTTTCTCTTTTTGGGTGATCTTCTCAAGGGAGGTGAACAATGAAAAGGAAATCTACCTAATGGATCATAATGATCACTCCAAAAGGATTTCTAACACCTATTTTGCTTGAGTATGATTTTGTGGATTAGTTTGGATGAAAACAAGTGCTAATGATCTTTCAATAATGTGATAGTATTATTAAACAACAACAAACAAGCATTCATCATCCACAATCAATTATACACAAATAAAAAAGGAGAGCTTCACAAAGTAAGAATGGTAGGAGGAGGCTTCTCTCTCTCTCTCTCTCTCTTTCTCTCTCTCTCTCTCTCTCTCTCTCTCTCTCTCTTCTTCACAATGAAAAATTGATTACAAAATGGTGTCACATCCCTCTTTATAGACAAAGCTAGGGTTAGGGTTTTTGGTGCACCCAAAACCATGTGTCATAAGAACCGCACTGCACCTGACACGCTCTGACACAATTCTTAACGCGATTTGATACAAGCCTGAGTGATGGTTGAAGGGTAGCGTGAAAAATACACGCAAATTTTTAATGATTGTGCATGAACACTGATTAAAAGCGCCAGCAATGGATGAGCACTAAGGGCCATGGTGGATATATGGTAGACCTACTATTGTCAACTGTGTGAAGCACATCATGAAATGTAAGTGCCTACGATGGAAGAGATTGCATGCATTTTAAAAGAAGAAGAGAGATGAAATCTAGTAAAGACGACATGCTGCAATCCAACATGCTACAGTGCAATGTATTACCCGTGATGCCTCAACGCATTTGAAGCCCTGTGTGATCTGAATGGTTTTGATCCGATGATCTGCGTAAAATGCAATTTCACGGCTGGAAATCAGAAGGCGAGGTAATCAGGCAGTTGCAAACATATCCATAGTACATAGCTTCGCAGCATGTCAGATCGCTGGTCCTTGCGTGAGCTTTGAAGTGCCCTGGTTTCTTTGATCGCTGACGGCTGGCTAATGCGTTGATGGGAAGGCTGCTACAATTTTTCTGGAGTCTGAAACGGCAGCCAATATCCTATGTGAACAAATCAGTGTCTCAATTTGCAGTTCTACAAGTTGAGTGAAGATGGCAGAATTCAGCCCAGGCAGTTTTGTGTGTGTTGTGCTTCAACCTGCTATGTGAAGAAGATACAATGTGATTATCTTCTAATTTGACTTGTGAAAGTAAGATGATATGTGGAAGCTTTGAAGGTGCATGATCTCTCTTTCTCTATTCCGTTTTTAAGATCATTGATGTAAACTATCTTCTTCCATATCTTCATAATGCATTGGAAGGCAGCAAGCGCATTTTGTGGTATCTTAAAGGAACTTTTGAGTATGGCTTAGTGTATAAGAAGTAAGAGGGTTTACTTGAGATTTGCAGTTTTGTGGATGTAGATTGGGGAGGCGACTGTGATGATCGCAGGTCAACCATAGGATATGTATTTCAATTTTGTGGTAGTTGCTTTTCTTGGTCTAGTAAGAAGCAAAGCACAATTGCTCTACCCACAACAGAAAGCCAAGTACAAGACAATGTGTAGTGCAGCACATGAAGCTATATGGTTGAGGAAAATCTTGGGAGAGATTGATGTGAAGCGGGAAAACTCAATGACTATATATAGCAACAATCAAAGTCTGGTGAAGAATCTAGTGTTCCATGTGAGAACCAAACACATTGAGATTCACTATCATTTCATATGTGAGAGACTGCTGAGTAGGAAAATAAATGTAACTAGCTAATATTTTCACTAAGCAACTCATTAGAGAAAAGTTTGAAATATTTAAATCAAAGCTTTATGTACTTAAAGTTTGTTAACTTGGATGCTATGTATATGTGTGGATGAAAAGTAGAGTTTACTTTTAGGGAGAGAATCTTCAAATAAAATTAGATCTACTATAGGGTGCCAAAGCCAAGGCATTGAGCAGCAATTCATCACTCCTTATAGTCCTCAGTCAAATGGCTTGGCTGAGAGGAAGAACAGTACGCTGGTTGAATCAGATAAATGTATGTTGGCGCATGCATCACTGCCCAAGAGCTTCTGGGCCGAAGCTGTCTCCACTATAGCTTACGTCCATAACAGATGTTCAACCAAGGCCTTCTCAGGCAGAACATCCCATGAGGTGTGGACAGGCTCTAAGCCTTCTGTGAAGAACCTACGAGTGTTCGGATGCGTCACCTATGCACAGATCCTGAAAGAGACGAGGAAGAAATTTGACTTCCAAGGTCTCAAGACCATCCTGATTGGTTATACTTTATCTGATAACACATATAAGTTGTATGATCTCGATACCCAGCAAATCTTGTTCAGCCAGGATACAGTCTTTATCGAGGATCAGTTCATCGACATCAAAGGCAAAGATATTGTTCCAGAAGAACCTTTATCGCATGCCGTTGACACGACATTCTGAGCTTCAAGCTCAAGCATGTCCATCGTCGATCCACTATTTGACAAGGAGTCAGACGAAGATGTTATTGCTACCCAGCAACAAGTCCCAGGAGTGGTTCATCAGTCAATTCCTCCCAGAAGATCAAGTCGAGTGCGCATAGAGCCCACAAGGTATACTCTTGAGTCTGCATGTCTCTTGATACATGAACCGACAACAGTCGAAGAGGCACTTATCCAACCAGACTCTGATCTCTGGAGAGAAGCCATGGACAGAGAGTATTCCTCTCTGATCAAGAACCAGACGTGGTCATTAGTCGAATCTCCTATTGGTTGCAATATCATTTATTGCAAATGGATCTTTAAGGTCAAGTACAATGCCAATGGAATGATTGATTGAAAGAAGGCAAGACTGGTAGCATGAGGATTCACTCAGATCTCCAACATTGACTATAGTGAGACTTTCAGTCTAGTAGTCAAGCATTCATCAATCCGAGCCCTCCTATCATATGTTGCAGCTGCCGACCTTGAAGTGCATCAACTTGATGTGCAAACAGCTTATCTTAGCGGATCAGTCTTGTGTGAAACCTAAAAGTGTAGTTGAAGACATCCTAGTAAAGATAGCGAGAGTGCAGTTTGAAATCACCTTCGTGGTGATGGACATTCTAGAGTCTCCTTTCACCTATCGAGTTCTACTAGGGAGACCTTGGTTGAGAGTTGCGCAAGTGATTCACAACTGGGGAACAGAAAAACTCACCTTCGAGAATCGAGAACAGGCTGTAAAGGTAGATCCAACCAATGGGTGGTGCAATCTATTACACCCAAGGCTGATGACGGATTGTCCACCACAGATCACAACATTGATCACCCAAGACGAGCCAAAGGAGGTCATTATGATTCTCAAATAGATATTGTGCGTTGAACGGACGCTTTAGCAACAGTTAATTGTATGGCTGGGCATGCATGTCAACTAGATTCAGATAAAGAACCTAGCACATCTTCCCCCAAGGGATACACCCTAGACACGCCGATAACCTACAGGAGGGTGAACATGGTCAACGTGGCATGGTTAGCAGTGGAGCCTACACTAGAGCAAGTTGAAGATGACTTAGTGCCCTGGCAATATGCATTTTCATACAACGAAGAAGCTGAGCTAACAGATGAACAGATCCTGCAACATATGGATCCTAATCGATTTGGGATGAGGAAAATACCAACTCAACCTCCACAGAAATTGCCAATAGCTAAAGTTTCTCAGGTGGAACCATGCAAGACACCCATTAATAAGAAAAATCAATTGAAACAACGTTATAGCCAGGTGATCTGTTGAAGTGATCTATCGAAAGAAGTGATAGCTACGATTGATATAGACATTTGTAATCACGAAGTGAATATCGAGTTAGTTCCCAAGAAAGATAACAAGGATGTATCCAATTATGTTGACTGAAAAAAAAAAAAGTATTGGATTCCTTGAAATCTATCCGGTTGGAACCAAACATAGCATCATCATCTCAAATGACTGGAAGCCCAAGGATTACGAGTCGTGCTAAGATCAATATGTTGAAGGAGGAATCTCGTCGAATGCCAGTTTATGAGATGCCAGAGACCTTAAAAAACTATACCTTAGACGACATAGTTATTTTGATGCCGCAAGCACAAAAAGAGCTTGATTAAAATCAGAAAGCAGAGGAACAAAGTCTTTGAAGGATCTATGCGGACACAACCGATGAATCTAGCTGAGTCAGACGAAGAAGAGAAGATTGTTCATGTGAGAGAGCAATTGACACTCATGCAGTTCACACAGATACATACCTTGTTGGTGGAATACAAAGACTTTTTTGCATGGACCTACAAGGATCTGAAGGGTATACCACCAACCGTAGTCCAACCATACCTTTGGTGGATGAAGCAATCACCAAGATGAGCCAATATTATTACTGCAATCCGAATTACACAGAACTGATCAAACAGAGAAACTGCTTGATGCCAATTTCATTTATGAAATTGATCATACAGCATGAGTATCACCCGACAATAGTCATAGTACCCAAAAAGAACGACAAAATGTGAATATGTGTGAATCTAAAGGCATTAAATGTGTTTATCAAGAAGGATCATTTTTTCTTACCTTTCACGGAAAGTGTTTTGGATCGAGTAGCAGGAGTAGAAGCTTACAGTTTTCTGGACGGCTTCAATGGCTATAATCAAATAAAGATAGCGCCAAAAGATCAGCATAAGATGGTGTTCACCACCAAATGGGAAACTTATGCCTATAAGGTAATGCCATTTGGTCTTTGCAATGCCCCCAGTACCTTCCAAAGATTCATGCAAGTGGCATTCAAAGAGTACCTGCAGAAGTTTTGGATAGTGGTGTGCAAGGAAAAGCAACATTATATGGCAGATCATGTGTCGTAAATCAAAGGAAAGAAAATTACCACCCAACCTGATGATGAGTTGCCAGATGATGCCTTGTTCTATATTGATGCAGTACAAGATTGGGTCGCAGACATAGTGGAATATCTAATGCAGGGCCAACCAGATAAATCGTTACCAAAGGTGGGACAATGGAATTAATCCTTAAGGCTAGACCTTATCAGCTGATTGCCAGCCAATTATATCGACGGGGATCAAATAGCATCCTTCGAAGATGTGTTCTTCCACATGAGACCACCCAAATCATTTCACTCTCACATGAAGGTATGGGTGGTGGTTATTTTGCATCTGACATTACAGTTCACAAGATCTTTATCTGATTTGAAAATATCACCAAAAAATACCAAAAGTAGAGGTAAAAATCACTTAAACTGATGGATCAACTACCAAAATCTCATAAGAACTATCGCAGGACTCACCATAGTCAGATCTGACCAAGATGGGGTTACAAAAATCTTGGCGAGAGTTACTTGTGAAGAAAAAATCAAAAAAGAGTCTCTACGAGAGTTCAAACAAAGCAAAATCTTAGGAACTCTCGCATGCCATCAAGATCACCCTACCAACTCTTGTAGGCAGCATTAATGGAATTAAAACAGTGAAATTGGCCTGCCTATACTAGAACAGTTTAGACCTATGGCTTTGATATCACTTGTTGGGTTTGTGTAACGGAATATTTGTATTGGATAATTTATTTATCAACTCTGATACCACACTTGATGAATATGATATCCAGTCAAGAGAAAAACTCAACGTTAAATTATGACAAGTTCTTTACCAACTGTTGATTCAAAATATTATTTAGATCGACTAGAGGGATATCTTTGTAGGTGTCAAAGACAACTATGAAGAAGGCAAAACAGTTAGGCATCTATGACAGCCATGAAGAAACAAAACGTTTCTAATTACAAAGCTTTGCTGGCTTTCAACTGTTCGCGAACACGAAAGTCAAGAGACACGAAGCACGAAAGGCTCAGCTACACCCGTGTCTTGTCTAGGCGAGAATCTTCTTGACTCCAATGGATCTACCAGGAAGTCGTCATCACACCCAATGTTGTTGAAGGAACTCGTCCCGTCGGGCTTTGTATGTGTCAGCTGGACCTTTTGATGGGCCCATTATTCTGCTAGGAGGTGGTGGAGAGAGAGAGAGAAGATGAAGAAACAGGATAAGTTGGAATGAATGTTTAAAAAAAAATCAAAAGCGAAATAAGATGAGGGGTTAAAAGAGGGAGGGAAAAGGGGAAAAGCTCTGGAAGCAGCTTCGGCTCTCTGGCTACCCGATCCCGAGCTACCATCTTATGGTCGGTTTTGCCCATCCTTGTTGCCTGTTCCGTCATCTCCATTATCGTCCCGTGGTTGATGTGAATGAGCGTCTACTTGGGCCTTGCGCGCCGTGTCCCACAACTGGTTCACCTTGTTCAAGACTTGTTGTAGGGCCTTCGTTGTATCTTCTAGCTGCTTCTGGGACTCAAGGATGATCTTTTTCTACTTGGCCACAATATTTTCAAAATTTCTTTTCTCAACTTCCTGTTTCTGGATCAGCTGCACATACTTTTCCATCCGGATGGTTGTGGCCTATGGGGCCTGGAACTGTATGTCCTCGGGATTTATTAGAGGGATACCAACTATCATTGCACCCGACGATCCATCTCATACTTGGTCGATTTGGACCATCTAGTGCTTCAGTTGTTGTTGGACCTCTTCTAATGTGGTCTTCTGCCCGGCCATCATGGATCTAATTTCTTCTGCGTCTTTTTTTTTTATTTGGCCATCTTCTATTGTTGCGCAATTTCTCGGTCCTGATACCGAACCTCATTCTCGAGCACTTGGTGCTGGCTTACCAACCAGTGCATGTGGTAGCTTGCTTCGGATAGGCCGATCATTGAGCGCTTAGCTGCTTCGGAGAGCTTCTACCCAACTGATCAGGGGTGTGGAATGGTGAAGCTAATAAAAAAAATAGACGTTGTGGAGGGAATGAAGATGGAGGTGGAGGGAGTGGAGAAATAATGTTAGTAGCAATGGTGGTTGTTGTGGTGATGGTGGTGGTTATTGGGAGGGTCAGACTTCCTCCTGGTTGATCTTCTTTCTCTAGTTCGTCATCACTTATCTCCATCAGGTCTGCAGCATCAAAATACTGCGAAGTGTCCAAGGTGTGAAATTGCTGGGCCTGTGGCTGTTGATCTTGTGGCTGTTGGGCCGCTTCCGTGTCTTGGGGAATAAAACTCCCCACTCCCCCCCCCCCCTCTCTGAAAAAAGTGTCGTTGGTGATGTTGGTGGCATTGGCGTGGTTATTAGCATGGGTGGGGTGGTGACTTCGTTTGGTGGCACGACATGGGTTGTGCCCATGTCCGCTGCTCCCGATGATGTGGCTGCTCCATCACCCTCGGCGATGGTGTGTAAGGGTGAGGAGTGTGTCGGAGAGGCTGCATTCAAGCTTCCATCATCTGAAGCTGAATCGTCTGATGATTTTCCTCCTGGCTTGAAGCTTCCTGCGTATTCGTTGTTGCCTTGTGTCTGGCAACTGGGCCTTGGAGTTATCGGCCTGTGAGCTTCTGAGGATGCGGTTGCTTGTGCATCTGGTTGTGGGCTTTGTCGCTTGTGTACCAGCGGAATAATATTGGTGTTTACCCTTTTGGGTGGAAACCTTGATGGTGAAGTAGCCCGTGATCATGGACGTTTGGACTGTTTGGACCCTATTGGGATGTCCCAAGCAAGTTGTAGGTGTTGTTTGAGTCTAGGTCCATTTTATACTTGTTGGAGTGTGATATCAGTCATGAGATACCCCAATACGGTTATTGGCTGCTTGTTCTTAACACACTCATGAAGGCAATTCGAAGTAAACTGTGCCCAATCATAAAGGTTTTGGGCATGCAGTCGTAAATCTGCCATCATGTGGAAGAGGGACATGGGTACTCTCAGCACTTTTGTTCTTGGTCTTTGTGTGCATTTTGTCAAATATGCCATGCCACTTGTAGCTGCTGATCATTGATGGCCTTAACTCGGTACCCGTCTTTATTCTTCCATTTGTCCACTGAGGGATCTATGTATTTGAAATAGGCTGTCTGCTCAATCTTTTGGAGCGTTCTTGTGACAACATTTGGTCCTTGAGGGAACCCGAAGGGTTGCAAGTCGGCCGCTGCAAAAGATATGTTATAAACGTAGTTCCTGACAGGAGGAACTATGAGTTGGCACGATCTTGTCGTAGCATTATAATTGGCATATGACATATGTATTAGGTATGGACTTTGATACCCCGTCAGGACATGGATTTGGAACTCAATTGCCTTGAAGAATGACTCTGCCTACTGGTACCACGTCTGCATCTCTGTAAAATCCAATTTGCAGAGCTGGATGTCGAGCTTATTAGCATCGGGGTCGTCAGAACTGGAATTGGGGTTAGATGACATGGTGAAAAAAATGGAAGAAATAGGGGTCTGAAAAAAGTGTGTTGGTTGAGATTTGAGACATGATTAAGGGTGCATCGGTTGAGATTTGATGGAGGCTTTGGTTGAGATTGATGGAGGCGTCAGTTGAGAGGTGACAGAGGCTTCGGTTGAGAGGTGACAGAGGCTTCAGTTGAGAGTTGATGGAGGCTTCGGTTGAGAGGTGACAGAGGCTTCGGTCGAGATGAGATGGAATGGCTCCGGTTGAGATGGAATGGAATGGCTTCGGTCGAGATGGAATGGAATGGCTCCAGTCGAGAAGGAATTGAATGGCTCCGGTTGAGAAGGCAGGTGAAAGCGTCGGTTGAGAAGGGACTGGAAAATGTGTGTGGAGCGAGGTATGTTGCGGAAGGAAAGGATTGTGAAGGAATGAGGTTGGGTAAAGAAAGATGGAAGGTAAAGTGTGAGAGCGGAAGATGTGGATGTGTTTTTGCAAGGACGGAGTGGAAGATGTGTGGAAAGCGAAGTATGTCGTGGAATGAAAGGATGTTGACGGAATGTGGTTGGGTAAGAAAGATGGAAGGTATAAGTTCTGAAAGCGGAAGAGGTGGAGATGTTGGTCAAGGATGGAGATGTGGGGAATGTGGGTATCTATGGAAATGGATGTATGGAGGTGGTGAATGATTGGAAGGAAAACACAAGTCTTTTTTGTATGTTGATGATGTTATATCCAATAGGGTAACAGGAGCATGATGCATGCTCGTGTGACACTACTCCTCAGCATGTAAAAAGTTCCAAATTGATGTGTATTTTGTCGACGATGTTAGGTTTGGGAAGGTTTGGTGATGGCACTCTGAATGGTAATCAAACGATGATGGTGGATATTCGGTGGAGGTGGTGTTGATGATTGTCCCTCAGTGTTTCAACCAAGGTCTGATTGTTCCCCAATGCAACAGAACCCCAAACCAATGCTAAATCCGGGTGTAACAATACTTCAAAGGCCAAATCCAGGGAATCCAAGCCCAAACAGACCTTCATTCCAACAAGAGCTAGCGCTTAAGGTATCAAGGCCATGCTCTCAAGCGGTACTATTGACTGCTGACAAAAGTCTTCAAGTCATCAAACTCTAGATAGACTTAAGAGTGTTTTGAAACTCTTTCGTGAGTTTCTCCATCTGTTGTTGGTGTTGCTGGTTCTGATGCCATTCGGGAATAAGACGAGGGATCAGATGTTGATGAGCCACGTGAATGGAGAGCACATCGTGTTGTCCAAGAAGCTCGACCAAATGAGGAAACACGAGAATAGTTGTCGAAGACACATGGCTTGTTTCAATGATGTGTATTCATCATTGGAGCGAAGTCCACGTCGTATCCATCGTGGAAGTCCAACGAGGAACCAAATTATGAGCATAGATTCAGTTGGTTGCTCTTGTACCTGACTTTTTAATCTTTTAAATCGTTCAATGTAGTCACGTACTTTCTCATCTTTTGTCATTTTGATGTTACTTAGCTTGACAAAAGGACTTTTGATCAAGCGAAGTGGCTTGAAGCGTTTGATATATGCTTCCTTCAAGATTGACCAGTCTCGTTTATCTTCACGATCAAGGTTAAAAAACCATTCTTGTGCTCGATCGATCATGGTCATCGAGAAGAGCAATACCATGGCATCTGGTGATGTCTCGCCATAGACATTGCATGTGTTCTCAAAAACTTGAAGAAATATTTGAGGATCAATGTTATCATCGTACTTAGGTAAATCTAACTTGGAGTTCGTTTTTCAGTATGCGAAACATTATTTGCAAAAGCTCCGTTTAAGTGAGCTCGTGCGTGTGAAGATTCTGTAGCATGAAAATGTGGTCGATCGTATGGAGCTTCAAAACGCATTGGTTCCCATCTGTCAAATGGGTTGGTGGATGGCTCTTTTGGACTTGGGATTTCATCCTAGAATATCTATTGAAGCGAGCTTGCTCGGTAGATGGAGAGACCATCTTTGGTGGATAGTCCTCTGTGGAATTCGGATCGTAAGGACGATCCATAACAACTCTAGAGTACCTTAGGATTGGGTAAATAGGCCTTGGACTCTTTGGTAACTTGACTGGTGTTTGTGTTTTTGTGTTTTGGTTTTGTTTTTTTTTTTTTTTAAATATTAGTCAGAGACTAATAATGTGGTGGTGTCCAAATGGCACAATTGTTTTGTTTTTTTGGTGTTAGAGTTTTGCAATAAGGTTGGAAAGAATTGTAGTATTTGGCAAACACTGAGACCTAGTCAAAGAAGAAAGTTGACTTTGTCTTGAAGTTGGCTTGGTTCAGGTTGGATGTCAAAGCTCTCAGTTGAGAGTTGATAGAAATCCTCAGTTGAGAATTGATAGAAAGGTCCGGTTGAAAGTTGATAGAACAGTCCATTTGAGATCTGAGAGATAGCTCCGGTCGAGATTTGACTGGATGCTTCGGTCGAGATCTGAGAGCAAGCTCCGGTCGAGATCTGACAGGACGCGTCGGTCGAGATCTGAGAGAAAGCTCTGGTCGAGATTTGACAGGAATGCCTTTGGTTGAGATTCGATAGACAGCTCTGGTCGAGATCTGACAGGAATGCCATCGGTTGAGATTTTAGCAGAGGCTCCGGTTGAGATTTCAGAAGAGGCTTCGGTTGAGATTTCAGAAGAGGCTCTGGTTGAGATTTCAGTAGAGGCTCCGGTTGAGATTTCAGAAGAGGCTTCAGCAGAGGCTCCAGTTGAGATTTCAAAAGAGGCCCCGGTTGAGATTTCAAAAGAGGCTCCGGTTAAAATTTTACAGAATGCCTCCGGTCGAGAAGAAACTGAAAGGCTCGGGTGAGATCGGATGGATGAGCATCGGTTGAGATTGAACTCAGGACTGGGCAGGATATTGCGAGTAGTTGTTCGGTCAAGAGTGAGTGTGTAGTTTCAATAGGTGAATGAAACAAGGTTTCTTCCAGTCCAGACGAGAGTTGTGGAGCTCGGCTAGGGAAGGAGCGTGAAGCCTCGGTCGAGAACGGAGCTGTACGTCGGTCGAGACCAAACTAACAAGCTCAGCAGTAATGCATGTGGGAGACTTCAGAGCGATGGTTTTGCAGCACAGATTGGAAAGGTTTGGCTTGGATAAGTGTCTGTGTAGCTGCAAAAATGGCGCCAAATGTTCACAGATTCTAGCTGAATTTGTGAACACGATTCTTTTTCATTCTTATTTTCTGTTACTTCCATTGGTTACAGTTCTTTACGGTTTAATCTTCTTGCTAGAACGATTTTCAAGCAGAAGTGTTTCTCAGATTACAACGTGTATTCCCAGCTTGTCAATGGGGAGAAACGGTTATGCTACTCAGCTACATGCATTTACAAGCCATACAACCAGTCCTAGCTCATCATAGATCAACGTTCTGAATCAGAGAGCAAATTTACAATCTATCTAGGAAATTAAGGAACAATGCAATGACAAGATTAAGCTACTCAGCAAGAAACAAGAAACAAGAAAACTAGCTTCCTAACAACATTCTAGCAGCCCAAGCATCAAGAAACACCCATTTCTTGATGCTTGGAATACCCAAGAACAATCAAGGATTGTTAGAAAGTATGCAAATCAGATCCACAATCTCAGCCTCTATAGTTTACCTGCATGCTGAAACTAGAAAAACAAGAAACAAGAAAGTTAATCCACATCTACATTCCACAAGCAAGAGAGTAAGCAAGAAATCTAATTAATCCACAAACACAAAGGAAATCAGAACATGCTCATAGAAATTTCACTCAAGAAGATTGCCATGAACAAGGAGCTTCACAATCATCAAGAACTCATGTAAGATCTTCTTTATTCACTCAAGAGAAATTGACAATATAATCAAAGCTCCCTCACAAGAGAGGGGGGCCCTTAAATAAGCAAGAAGGCTACCCATGTGGAGCCCAAGTGGCAATTCCACTAACTTGGAAATTACAAGTGGAAAAAGCCCTTCCACTAGTGGTCACCATCAAAAGGTGGCTCACTCTAAATTATTTAAGGGGTCTACACTATTTACAATGCCTAGGAGATATTACTAGCTCCTATATGGTGGTTCCTTCTCTGGGATACACCATGTACGCTCACATAGAAAATAACTATCATCCTAGCTAGCAATCCTCGGCTCTCATGCTCGGCTCTTAGCTTCTTCTGCTCTCCTCCTTCTGAGACCTCCTCGGTCATGGGTGAGAGATACTTTGTGTCTTCAGCTTGGCTCGACATCTGGAGATTCTCTGGAATTTGCTAACACCACTGATTATTGACTCATGTATTGAGTATATGGATTGTCCATTCATTGTCTCTTTCATTACTAATTTATTGTATGTATATACACATCAGTTTGCAGTAGTCGTGAAGATTACAACTGTACAGATAACGGTCGTGAAGTGATGCAGTTACTGCATAGTGAACGGTGACGTAGTCTGTAGTGTATAGAGCAGACAATGAGCTCCATTTTGACTAGTGATAGTCGACGATCGTCGAAGGTGTTGAATGAGTCAAGTCGACTTGTTCGCCCTTGAGAAGATGTCGATGGAGCCAAATTTGGGATGTTGATAGACTTCGGTCAAGTCGGTGAAGTCAACGTCAATGAAGTTGAGTCGATCCTGGTCTGCTTCAAAGTCAAGATATGCACAGACTGTTCGAGTTATGCGAGTAAGACTACTGTCACTGTTGAGAGAGAATATAGTACTCAGGAAATGAATTTAGGTGAGTAGGAGTGAAGATTAATTCCAACATGTTTGTACTGTGGGTCTAGTCATGTGACGAGGACTAGTTGCACTTGTGACGAGGCAATTGACAAGAAATGTGTCTTATCAGTGACAACATGGGTCATGCATGGGTTGTCACAAGAACTTCTATATGTATAGTGTATTAAGTTTTTGAATACACAATTTGCTATGTGGAGCTTGGAGAGTGCTTACTGAGTGTTTTTATTGTCTATGCATATCTATGATCCTGTGTGATGTGAATTAACTTTTTCTTTTGTGGGGGAGGAGATGCTATGAGCAGGTAATTTGAAAGAAGAAAATAATAGATAAATATGATATTGTAGGTCAAGGACTTAGATTGATTGCATTAAGATAGTTGGAAGGCAGAATTCACCTATAGAAATACATCAAGACAATGACAAGAACATATCGAAGAAGGCAACTCCTCGAAAAGGTTTGAGAGCAGGGGACAATTTCAAGGAAAAAGAATGAAATGGTGTAGTTTCAGTGTGCTAATTGACACATCATAATTGCCACGTCCTTTCAAACAATTGGGCTTGCCTTTTATTAAGTGGGATTCCATGAGGAATTGTCCCTTTCACAATCGCGCAAGTAAAATCTACAATTCCTCTTGTGAGTGCCAGTATGTTGAGAAAAGTGTGGCATTGAAAACCACTCCTTGATGTACTTACTCACTCCATCATTGTTGTCTAGCTCCAAATTCAAAATATTCTCTTTTTCTAAACTCATCAATGATCATGTATTTAAAAGGTGAATTTGAGAGGCCTCTTGCATCCACATACTCCCAAATTGTGCTATTTAGAAATTATGTAATAGCCATTGTTTTTGAGATTTTCATAAGACAGAAGTTTTTCATGGCATATTTTACCTTCTCTTCAACTATAATATTGTTGCTCACAACATGTAACTTGTTGGTGGTCGATGGCCTCTTTCCTCATTTCGAGAGTCTGAAGTTTGATTCCAAGCAAGCATGCAAAGGTTACAAAAAGCTATATTTTTGTCCATTGATTTGATTCGAGTTCATCATGATAGGTGAAAGGCTTGAAAAGTACAACTAATTAATGAATTCTCGTCCTCCACAAGTGGGTCTTTGGCATTCTAGGAATTGTAGGGGACAACTTCATTGGGACTAGAGAGCTCTCAAGATTTGCACTTCATTCTTATTCATTGATCACATGCAAATTCATGGGAGGTGGAAGTGTTCAAATAGACTAAGGGGTGTGACCAGGCCTAGGGGCCAAGCATGGTGGAATATTGTGGGTCCATAAGCACTCTGTCCCCTTTCTATACGCCATTTTTGTGTATTATAGCCTATTCTAGTTCTCAAATTGACATGAAAATTCCATGGATACCTTTCAAATGAAAAATGCAAAGAGATTTATTGCTTTCTAGACAGGCATTTGAGAAGGAAATTCGATGGTCATAAAAAATTTAATATTTGAGAGTCATCTTCGAAAAAGGTGGACTTAATTGGCATTTTTGTCAGTTTTTTTTCACTCTAAAAGGCAAAAAAAGTCTTTAACATGCATTTCTATTTTCCAAGGCCATGCTTGCCATGCATGTTCAGTCTTATATTTTATGCTCTATGAGTTTTGAAGGACGTGAACTTCTAAAAATTGACGCTTATTTTCTTACATGAAATATTTTATGTTTCGATAAAATATTGATAGGACTTCATACCTTAAATTTTCTTGTGTGTAGGATTCATTGATTTCAAATAAAATCTTGTAGAAGAGAATTTTCTTTGGGCATTGCCTTGCTTGCCAAGGCAATACTATATGTTCAAGTTGGTCAATGGAGTTTATGCAAAAGTCAACGTTAAAGCCAATGTCTTAAATCGTAAGGGTATGTGCACATAAAAAGCTTTGACACATTGTTAAGGACTTTATTGCAATAGCTCAATTTCTTACATGCATCTTTATATGCAAGTCATAAATAGAAAAAAGTTCACATCCCCTTTTTTCTTTGTATGCACAAGCTCTCAACTTACATGACGCACCACCATCATCGCTAGCAATGATAATTGAATAAATAATCTCTCTTTGCATTCATAAAATCATTTCATACACATTTTCAACTTTGTTTTGATAGCGGTATGCTGTTGTGATGATTTGCTAAAAGTTGAGGTGTCACTCCTACGTGAGCTTGAGCATTGAAATGAGATTTTTCAATTTTATAATTATTCTAAAAATGCAACCTTTTCTCTTTTTTATTATTTTTTAACAATTTGAATGCCATGCATAAGACAAAGCTTCTTATGACATGCCATTCACCGTGTTTATTATTGCATATCTGTTTGACAAAAAACTTGACACTAAGAACCTTTTGAAAACCTAGACGTTCTAATCTATATTGGCTTCATGTACAGGAGATCATTGTTGAATATATTTACTACAAAAATTTCCAAGCATTTACTAATGGCAAAATTTGGTATTTTTTTCTTGAATGTGCAAAACCACAAATTTCTTGAATAAACAAGGTGATTTATATATCATGAGAAGATTTACCTTTTGCACGACATATAGATCATTGAAATTGAACTCTATTTCAAAGTGTGTGCATTGGAAAAGGTATGCCAACAATGATAAACATTTATGAAATCCTTTTGTCAATGAAAACATATGATTTATTATTATTGTTGTTGTTGGTGATGATGTTGATGTGTCATGTAGGTTGAGAGCCTAGGGATGCATGCAAGAAAAAGAGAGGGAAGCAAATTATTTTGCTATTTATGACTTGCGTATGAAGGTGCATCTAAAGGATGGGCACGCATGCAAGAAAAAGAGAGGGACAATAATTTTTTGCTATTGATGAATTGCATATAGATGTGCATCTAAAGGACCGAGCTCTTGCAATATAATCCTTAGCTAGCAATGTGGTAAAGCTTTTTCTATGCACATACCCTTATAATTTAAGACAATTACTTTAATATTGGCTTTTCTAAAACTCCATTGACCACCCAACTTGAACATATAGAGTTCCCTTTACAAGACAATGCCAACAAAGTGACTCGCAAAATGTAGAAACCATCAAATTAAAAAATTGGACAGCCTCCCAAAAATTCTAGATGTCGGAGGTCATCTCCAAAAAAGTCTTCCAAAAATGTCGGATGTTGGAGGTCACCTATGAGAAGATTTGCATGGGAATGATGTCATGGGACAATTTCATTGGGACAAGATACTTTGATGATGCCCAATGCACTTCTCCCTTGTTCATTGACTACAAAGAGAGAATTTATAGGGAGATGGAAGCTCTCGGAATATGAAAGCATATTGCCATTTTAGAGAGAGAGAGAGAGAGAGAGAGAGATGCTTGAGCACTTGTGGTTGCATTTCTCAAGCAAACCACCACCTCTGGAGTAATGTGGGCCCATTGTCACTACCATAGCAATCAAAATTGAGAGTGGTGGGCCTGAAGGGAGAGTGATGGTTGAGAGTTGGTGCTTGATGCCCTCAAGATACCACCACCTTTGGAAGGATCAACGTATTTTGCACCATCATTGACAAGTTAATGATGGTGCAGAGACCATCCAAGGGTGGTGGTGGGAGCTCCACCACCTCCCCCTTCTTCTCCCCATTTATCCTGGTTCTCATCGAGGGGGCCAGCACTCCCACAACAGTGGCAGTGCAGAATACGTTGATCCCTTTTGGAGTAATGTGGGCCCATTGTCATTGCCATAGCAATTACAATTAATGGACCCAACTTCATTGGAGTTGTTCCCAGCAAGCACACCACCACCTTTGGAGTAATGCGGGCCCATTGTCATTGCCATAGCGATTACAATCCAAAATGGTGGGCGGAACTTCATCACAGGGAATTGATTGTCTAGAGTTTGTGCTTGCTGCCCTCATGCACACCACCACCTTTGGAGTAATGCGGGTGAGCTAGTAGGTACTCCAGTGGTGTTTAGAGTTGCATTATGTGCTTGCTCCCAAGTGCTCAAGCCTCATTTAAGGGCCAGGCACTAGCATAACTAGCATAGCACCTGCCCAGTTTCCAGTAACATTTTATTTCTTTCGAGTCCCACTAACCAACAATAAAAAAATAAAACAATTTCTCACTATCACCCACTTCTTAAGACACGCGTCCAGCTAAAGGCAGGCCAGCTCCCGAAGCTAAGGTTCGGGATGCCACCTGGCGACGAGGCTGGGGGACCACTTGGACAGACGTCCGTTAACGCACAGTTAAGGAACACTGAACCCGCCTCCTCATCTTAATGCTTTCCACCGTTGGATTAAGCGTTCAGATCTGGCCACGTTCTTTGAACGAACCGTTCACGTGGCAAGCATCTAAGGGTGGAGTATAAAGGCCATGGTCCCACTAATCCCTTCCTCCTATTTTGTCCGTTGCCCTAACTAGGGCCCTCCAGATACTTTGCATGGCCCTAAACCTAATCTTCCTTTAGGGTCTCTTTGCTGCAACATGGGGAAAAGCTAATTGTCACCCTAACCCTAATTCGGGAACGTGGCCCCTTTTCTTTTTGTCTTGTGTCTGTCTTTTCTTTTTCTCTCGCTCTCTTGGATCGAGGGCTGCTTGGTTTGATCGCGAGAGAGATGGAGATGGAGATGGAGAGGGGGCGGAAAGCAGGGGTCGTCGATGAATCTATTCTCAAGCAATGATGCGAGTGCTGCGTCACATTCAGCGTATATATATGAAAGCAGGCAGCAGCGCTTGCCATTCCATTCCACTCACTGCCTGCCTCTCTTGTCTGCTTTTCACTTCAGCTTTCTGCTCAACTCTCTTGGATTTATAGATTTTTCATCAGATGCGGGCAGTAATTGGAGTCTGACAAAAAGCAGCCCAGAACTGATAGAGGATTTATTTTTGGTGTGCAATGAGCTGTGGGACAGGAGAAGATCTATTGCCGTTTCAGCAAGATGCGTTGGAGGTATTGAAGGCAGTGCTGGTGGCGCAGCGTCTGCTTCGCAAAAAGGATGAGGATCAGGATCTGCTGCGCTTTCTGAGAGCTAGATCCTTCGATGTGGGGAAGGCTACAGCCATGTATGAAGCCATGACCGAGTGGCGAAAAGCAGTGGGCGCTGATACTATCGCCCAGGTAATAATCACAGACACCCCCCCACCCATTTTTCTTTTCTTTTTGCGCAAATGCTCATGTAAATAAGGCATCTAAGCATAAGACCTTCGCGAACACGCGTCTTATGGGCGATCAATTACAATGTTGCGCAACAAATAAATACTCGTCCTTGGATAAGCGGTGGGTTGTTGGCAGAGTTGGATAAGAGCAAAACGGTGGTGTAGTCTCTAGTCCCGGTGCTGCGCTGTTAATGTTTGGAGCCTTGTGCCCCTTCTCGGTATGGCCTACTTGTTAGACATTGTGTTACAACAAAGTATCTATGATCAAAAAAAAAAAAGTGGTGGGCTAGGTGAAGTCTTTACTCTACTTGAGAGACGATTAATAGCAAATCAAAAGATAAACAAAATAGCTTAGGACGGTCCCATTCACACAGGTATCTAAAGAATTGGGTGTTGCTTTCCAAAAGATGATTATGTTTTCTCTTTGATGTCCCTTTATGTGGCGGATTTCAGTGGAACCGCCGACTTCAAGTACATGGAAGGAAGCGTTTACCCACATGCCACTTCAATAGGGCTACTTTTACATAGATGTTATCATGTTTTCGATTGGGTTTTGTCATCCTTTTGAGCTGATAAACTCCAAAAGGCCAATTATTGAGATTGGCATTTCACCTATGTTTCAAAGTTTTCATCGAACATCTTGGAATGGATTCCAAATGCAAATTAAGTTGAATCTGGAAACTTTATAGCTGTTCTAGAATTGAGCCTTTTTTGAAAAAAAAATAGATTCTTGGATTTTTTAGAATCATTTGCATGTTAATGATTCAAGCTCCACATTGCGTCTTTTCAATTTCAGCCGGAAACATGGTAGGCTTTTAAATCTATTGATTTTAGTTACAATCTAAAAAAATTATAGGTTAAGCTTTATTGTTTTCTCACTTTCACTGAAGTATCGTAGGTGGCTTCAAAGTTTTTGACAAGCATTGCAATTCCTTCTGTTCCACAGAC